>CM019695.1:44898476-44984987 GCA_009760885.1 Achatina immaculata
CAATGAAGATAATAATAATTTAAAATATCAGTAAAATTTCATTGCTTTATGTCTGGGATCAGCATGAAAGATCGGGAGTCTCATGGTCCCCCTTGCAGAACGTGCAAAACTGTTATGTAATCAATTTCTGATTTAGTTTAATCAACTTCAGCAGAGTTTGATTGTTGCAGTAACACGTAGCAGAGTCGACCTAGATGGTATCCAGAAAGTTGGCTGTAATGCTTGCTTTACTGTTATTAAAACTAATATGGTCAATAACCAAAACTAAAAAGGAGCAAAATTATTCCACAATTAAATCAAACGTGAAGACTCACGTGTGGTAGTTCTTGGTGTGGTAGTTGTACTAGCTGTAGATGCCTTCGACACAACAGCAGATGCTGTACTGTTACCAGCAGAGATGGTTTTCTGTGACTGCACCAAAGATTTGTCGTAGATCAACATTTTACCAATCTCTAGGGCATAGAGATTGTCTACTGGAATTCTTGGGGTCAGTATTGGAAAATATACAATTATTAGTTTACATCGACATTACTTGTTCACAAAGTAGACATTTAAAAACGTCACGAAGTATTTTCCTACTTCTTGTTAGTTTAGTCTCCGTGTATGTTAAAGTAACTTAGTTGCTCTCAGTCATTTCTGACTTAGATGTGCTTTCTTCTCGTTCTATCTCTGTGGAACGGCCAGGGAGATATTCTTTGCAGTCGATGCCGTGTAGGTGTTGAGGCACAACTTCGTGACGGCTTGGGAGCGGGGGGGGGGGGGGGGATTATGGTCGTCAATCTTTGACTGGAACTAAAAAGCAGGAAATGAGTAAAACGTCTTTAGCAGAATCCACCGCCATGGGGATTATGGTGAACCCTGCCTTGTTAGTCACGTTAGGTCTGTTACTGCGGATATGGAAATGTATTTGATCAGCTACTGTTCGTCAACCCTAACGCCAGCACGTCAGCTATGTAACACCAACCCCGACGCCAGCACGTCAGTTATGCAACACCAACCCCGACGCCAGCACGTCAGCTATGTAACACCAACCCCGATGCCAGCACGTCGGCTATGTAACACCAACCCCGACGCCAGCACGTCAGCTATGTAACACCAACCCTGACGCCAGCACGTCAGCTATGTAACACCAACCCCGACGCCAGCACGTCAGCTATGTAACACCAACCCCGATGCCAGCACGTCGGCTATGTAACACCAACCCCGATGCCAGCACGTCGGCTATGTAACACCAACCCCGACGCCAGCACGTCAGCTATGTAACACCAACCCTGACGCCAGCACGTCAGCTATGTGTCGTAACCCTTACTTCAACACGCCAGCTATGGTTCGTCAATCCTGCTGCCAGCACGCCAGCTATGTGATGCCAAACCCGACGCCAGCACGCGTGTAACATAAAAAGAGATAAACTAGATCTCAGAGAAGTTGTATACAGAAGTAATTTTCTAACAAGAAGAAATAAACCACCAGCCAAACATTCTAGTTCTGAAGTTCCGAGTCTAGGCATAGTTCTTGTTGCTTTAACTGTCAATACTGTTTTAACTGATACCGATATAAAGGGACACACTTCTTTATTTGGTGCCGTATTAGGCACAATATACGTCTTTAGGGTTGCCAACCCTCACGTCAGCACGCCAGCTATGGATTGCCAATCCTTACATCAGCAAGCCAGCTATGTGTCGTCAACTCTTACATCAGTACTCAGCTATGTGTCGTCAACCCTTACGTCAGCACGCTAGCTATGGGTCATCAACCCTTACGTTAGCACGCCAGCTATGGGTTGTCAACCCTTACGTCAGCACGCCAGCTATGGGTCATCAACCCTTACGTTAGCACGCCAGCTATGGGTCATCAACCCTTACGTTAGCACGCCAGCTATGTGTCATCAACCCTTACGTTAGCACGCCAGATATGGGTCGTCAACCTTGGTGTCAGCGCGCCAGCTATGGGTCATCAACCCTTACGTTAGCACGCCAGCTATGGGTCATCAACCCTTACGTTAGCACGCCAGCTATGTGTCATCCACCCTTACGTTAGCACGCCAGCTATGGGTCATCCACCCTTACGTTAGCACGCCAGCTATGGGTCATCCACCCTTACGTTAGCACGCCAGCTATGGGTCATCCACCCTTACGTTAGCACGCCAGCTATGTGTCATCAACCCTTACGTTAGCACGCCAGCTATGGGTCATCAACCCTGGCGTCAACACGCCAGCTATGAATTGCCAACACTGGCGCCAGCATGTCGCTGATTCCTATGTCAGACAGCTTCCTCGCCTCAGACAGCCTCTTATTTACCTACATTTATGTTGATTTGGACTGTGATGTCTTGTCAATTAACGGATTAAGTTGGCTTAATACAGCCACGTCACACGCATCATCTAAGATAGAGACACGTCCTACTTTCCGTTATCGAGGGGTAAATTTTAAATTTCCCCTACTAGCCACAAGTTTGAGTAGGTTTATATGGGATACCAGATAGTACCAAGCATCACGTTCTCACTGCATGAATATTTGATGGTTTGTGGGAAAAACCCCATCACCAAGGCAGTCTGATGTCAAGAGCGCTGTAAGTGTTGCATTATAGAGATTGTCATTTTTATAGTTCCCTACGGACTCTTGATTCCAGATTTGTCAACAATTTACTCAGCAAGAATAGAAAAATATATAACAAGAGGTGTATCAGGTCGCTCGTGTGTCTTAGCTTAATCTAGCTTGTATCAACGTATGTTTATTAGGGGGCGAGGTTTAATGATACGTACTGGGTCATAGTTCATATCTGTGTGGGGTTTTTGTTAGGAGAGAAGACAGACGTTCTAGCTAGAGTGTGGAAGTGTATTTTGAATGAGAGGTTGTGTTTGTTATTAGGCTGTACAGAGAGATGGAATTAAACATGAATTTCCAACACTGGTCTTTCTAGGCTATGTCATTTATGTTTGTACAGATCGTTGCTGTCATCGCTGAGTCAACATCTTGAAGTAGCAGTACGTGTGGAGGTAGCAATGTTCTGTAGTCGTTGTAAGTGTGTCATCACACCTGCCCACATATTCACCAGCACAGCCACTTACAGGTAGAAGAGACAAATACAAGAAGAGGAAAATACGATGCGTATACATATAGAACAGCATATACTCGTGTAATATTTATGTTCTTAACTTCTTACATCCTTCCCGTATCGTAAAAAGGCACATAGAGCTCACATGGTACATGACCAAGTTTTCCTGTTTTCAACGAGCTTTTCAGTCTCATCAAGATAATTTATGCTTACTAATTTGTCTTAACAATGACCTCTTTAGAATATTTCTTCTCTCTCTATCTATCTATCTATCTATCTATCTATCTATCTATCTATCTATCTATCTATCTATCTATCTATCTATCTATCTATCTATCTATCTATCTATCTATCTATCTATCTATCTATCTATCTATCTATCTATCTATCTATCTATCTATCTATCTACCTACCTACCTATCTATCTATCTATCTATCTATCTATCTATCTATCTATCTATCTATCTATCTATCTATCTATCTATCTATCTATCTATCTATCTATCTATCTATCTATCTATCTATCTAACACTAACTAACTAACTAACTAACTAACTATAAATGAAAGTTTGAAGAAAAAAACTTAAAGCTGACAACAAACTCAAACATTGTTAAAAACTACCAAAAACTGTCAAAACCTGTTGAAAACAAACCAAAATCCAGGTCAACAAAAAAGTAGGAAAATACTTCTACAGAGGATATATCTTGGGGCAAATGTTCATGAGATTTAACATTATTTGCTAAACAAACAATTCAAATTATTTGACTGCACTCGTACCTTTTTGCCGTCTCTAGAATAATGGTATTCAGGTCCTCTTGAAGTGATGAAGATTGCTCTCCCCTGAATGTGAGGTCGGCGACAATTTTGAAAGGTTCTTTACTGAAAACCCAGAATAAAATACGTGAAATAATTTCCAGCATTTTTAAACGGAAATAATAAAAACTTTCGTAAATAAAAATATAAAATATGCTAACATTTGAATATGTTAGGTATATTACAGATACTATAGTATAGCGCTTTTTATAACCAGAACGTCAAGACTTACTTGAATTTTACGTTGGCACATTTGATGTAGTCTCTATTCCAAGTACTCACCCAAGACGATAACTGTACAGAGCGCATAGAAAAGGTATGTAAGGAGTCTTATCACTGAAGGTTCATTTTTAAAGAGAAATGACGAATGCAGTAAAACTGGTTCTAGTAGTAAAGATAGACAGAGGTGTGTGGTTGTAGTAATAAATGTAGACAGAGGTATGTGGTTGTAGTAATAAAGGTAGACAGAGGTGTGTGGACCTAGTAATAAAGGTAGACAGAGGTGTGTGGTTGTAGTAATAAAGGTAGACAGAGGTGTGTGGGTCTAGTAATAAAGGTAGACACAGGTGTGTGGGTCTATTAAAAAAGGTAGACAGTGGTGTGTGGTTTTAGTAATAAATGTAGACAGAAGTGTGTGGGTCTAGTAATAAAGATAGACAGAGGTGTGTGGTTGTAGTAATAAAGGCAGACAAAGGTGTGTGGTTCTAGTAATAAAGGTAGGCGGAGGTTGTGTTTCTTGTAATAAAGGTAGACAGAGGTGTGTAGTTGTAATAATAAAGGAAGGCACAGGTGTGTGGTTCTAGTAATAAAGGTAGACAGAGGTTGTGGTTGTGGTAATAAAGGTAGACATAGGTCTGTGGCTGTGGTAATAAAGGTAAACTGTGGTGCATGGTTCTTGTAAGAAAGATGGACAGTTGTGCATGGTTCTAGTAATAAAGATAGACAGTGGTGCTTGGTTCTAGTAATAAAGGTAGACAATGGTGCTTGGTTCTAGTAATAAAGGTAGACAATTGTGTATGATTACAAAAAGATAGAAAGAATGAGAAAAGTGTGCAGGAACAAGGGTGGCAGAGAATAAAATGAGCATGTATAAATGAAGAATGAAGAAAACAATTCAATATTTCGCCCACAAGCCTTTGTCAGAGATCACATACAAAAACAACACAGTCGATGTGACATGAGAAAACAATGACAAATTATACACTTAGATATTTGGTATCCTTCAAGGATGACATACAGAAAGAAAGTTCTTTAAAACTTGCACAGATGTTAGCTATACACTCCAGTTCACTAATATTGACTAAAAGACAGTTGTTTGTATGGGTATAAGACATAAATAACTAGAAATCTATGAGTGTACATGTCCACTGTGTGTATAGAATTTGACCAGCATTTAGGTCGAACATTCCCTGCCATACCCTACAGTCACATCCGTGGAAGAACGAGCTTGTGCGAGTGATGAAGTGCCTCTCTGTTTTAAAAAGTGATATGGTTTCTTTGCTTGTTAAGAATTTTAAAAGACATAGTTTATCCAAATGTTTTAACATTTTTATTAGTATGGATACACTGTACTGCCTAAGTCATTATGTTTGAGGTCATACCTCTCCCTTCTTGAGCATTCTTATAAAAATGATTGATCTTAATTTTCTTCTATAAGAGAAAGCCGCAATGGGGCAAATTTATGACCAATGCTTTCTTTTGTATCTTTGTGACCAATGCTCTCTCCCTCTCTTGTAGGTTTTGTGACCAATGCTCTCCCTCATATCTTTGTGACCAATCCTCTCTCTCTGCCTCTCTTGTAGGTTGTGACAAATGCTTTCTCTTGTATCTTTTTGACCAATACTCTCTCTTGTAGGTTTTGTGACCAATGCTTTTTCTTGTACCTTTGTGATCAATGCTCTCTCTCTCCCTCTCTTGTAGGTTTTGTGACCAATGTTCTATCTTGTAGGTTTGTGACCAATGTTCTATCTTGTAGGTTTGTGACCAATGCTCTTTCTTGTAGTTTGATGACCAATGTTTTCTCATGTAGCTTTGTGACACATGCTTTCTCATATACGTTTGTGACAATGCTTTCTCTTGTAAATTTGTGACCAGTGATCTCTCTCTCTCTCCCTCTATTACAGGTTTTATGACCAGTACTCTATTTTGTAGGTTTGTGACCAATGCTTTCTCTTGTATCTTTGTGACCAGTGCTCTCTCTCTCCCTCTCTTACAGGTTTTATGACCAATACCCTATCTTGTAGATTTGTGACTAATGCTTTCTCTTCTAGGTTTGTGACCAATGCTGGCTCCTGTAGGTTTTTTGACCAGTGTTGGCTCCTGTAGGTTTGTGACAAATGCTGGCTCCTGTAGGGTTTGTGACCAATTCTGGCTTATGTAGGATTTGTGACCAGTGCTTTCTCTTGTAGGTTTGTGACCAATGCTGGCTCGTGTAGGTTTTGTGACCAATGCTCCTCCTTGCAGGTTTCTGAATAATGCTTTCTCATGTAGGTTTGTGACCAATGCTGACTCCCGTAGGGTTTGTGACTAATATTGGCTCCTGTAGGTTTTGTGACCAATGCTTCCTCTTGTAGGATTGTGACCAATCCTGGCCCCTGTAGGTTTTGTGACCAATGCTTTTTCTTTTAGATTTGTGACCAATGGTTTCTCTTGAAGATTGTGTGACCAATGATGGCTTCAGTAGGTTTTGTGACCAATGCTTTCTCTTCTAGGTATGTGACAAATGCTGGCTCATGTAGTTTTGTGACCAATGCTGGTACATGTAGTTTTTGTGACCAATGCTTCTCCTAGTAGGTTTCTGAATAATGCTTTCTCATGTAGGTTTGTGACCAATGCTGGTTCCTATATGTTTTGTAACCAATATTTCTCTTGTATGTTTGTGACCAGTGCTGGCTCCTGTAGGTTTGTGACCAATGCTTTATGTTGCACATTTGTGACCAATGCTGCCCTATGTAGGTTTTGTGACAAATGCCATTTCTTTTAGGTTTGTGACTAATGCTTTCTTTTGTAGATTTTGTGATCAATGCTTTCTCTTGTAGGTGTGTGACACATGCTGGCTCCTGTAGGTTTTCTGACCAATACTCCCCCTTGTAGGCTTCTGACTAATGCTTTCTCTTGTAAGCTTGTGACCAATGCTGGCTCCTGTAGGTTTTGTGACCAATGCTGGCTCATGTAGGATTTGTGACCAATGCTGGCTCATGTAGGATTTGTGACCAATGCTTTCTCTTGTAGGTTTGTGACAAGTACGGTTCCTGCAGGTTTTGTGACCAATGCTTTCTCGTGTAGGTGTGTGACTAATGCTGGTTCATGTAGGTTTTGTGACCAACGCTACACCTTGCAGGTTTCTGAATAATGCTTCCTCATGTAGGTTTGGGACCAATGCTGGCTCCTGTAGGTTTTGTGACCAATGCTGGCTTCTGTAGGTTTTGTGACCAATGCTTTCTCTTCTAGGTTTGTGACAAATGCTGGCTCATGTAGTTTTGTGACCAATGCTGGTACATGAAGGTTTTATGACCAATGCTTCTCCTTGTATGTTTCTGAATAATGCCTTCTCATGTAGGTTTTGTGACCAGTGTTTTCTCTTGTATGTTTGTGACCAGTGCTTTCTCCTGTATGTTTGTGATCAATGCTTTATTTTGCACATTTGTGACCGATGCTGGTCTATGTAGGTTTTGTGACAAATGCTTCTTCTTTTAGTTTTGTGACCAATGTTTTCTCTTGTAGATTGTGTAAGCAATGATTTCTCTTGTAGGTTTGTGACACATGCTGGCTTCTGTAAATTTATGACCAATGCTGGCTCCTGTAGGCTTTGTGACAAATGCTGGATCGTGTAGGTTTTGTGACCAATTCTGGTTCATGTAAGTTTGTGACCAATGCTGGCTTCTGTAGGTTTTGTAACCAATATTGGCCCTGGAAGGTTTTGTGACCGGTGCTGGCTCCTAGAGGTTTTGTGGCCAATGCTATCTCCTGTAGGTTTTCTGAATATGCTGGCCCCTGTAGGTTTTGTGACTAATCCTGATTCCTGTAGGGGTTGTGACAAGTGCTGGCTCCTGTAATTTAAACTTTGTTTAAAACAGATTTTCTGGCAAACTGAACCTGTTGATTTTGTTTTAAAAATACAAAACTAATGGCTGAAAAATGAAACAAAAAAATGCAGTATGGGGCAAAATCATCAAAATCAAATGTTAGAAAGTAAAAACACATTCTTCAAAGAGGAAACAAAACAAGGCAAGAACGATTTTCTTCCCATGATGTTCTATGATTATAGACTTCATCCCATGATGTTCTATGATTCTAGACTTCTTCCCATGACCTATGATTCTAGACATCTTCCCATGATGTTATATGGTTCAGCACTTCTTCCCATGATGTTTTATGGTTCAGCACTTCTTCCCTTGATGTCCTATGGTTCTGCACTTCTTCCCATGATGTTATATGATTCTATACTTTTCCCATGATGTACTATGATTATATACTTCTTCCCATGATATTATATGATTATATACTTCTTCCCATGATGTTCTATGGATCTGCACTTTTTCCCATGATGTTCTACGATTCTATACTTTTTCCAATGATCTATGATTCTATACTTCTTCCCATGATGTTCTATAATTCTATACTTCTTCCCATGATGTTCTATTATTCTATACTTCTTCCCATGATGTTCTATGATTCTATACTTCTTCACATGATGTTCTATGGTTCTGTATTTCTTTCCATCATGTTCTATGGTTCTGCACTTCTTCTCATGATGTCCTATGATTCTGGTCTTCTTCCCATTACGTTCTATAATTGTAGACTTCTTCTTGTGATGATCTGTGATTCTATACTTCTTGACACAATACCTTTTTTCACCTCCCATCTGCTACTTTGTGCAAAAGCGGACACCAAACTTCTAGTCACCTTTACCTCATTGCATCCGCTTCGTCACTGTTATTACCGCTCTCATTTCTCAGAGCAATCATGTTCAGCTTTGTAATCTTATTCCCCCTCCCCTTCTCACGCCAACCTGAAACTCACGTCAGCGCAGAAAGCCTCGGCCAGTAATCGATATCCGGCACTTGTTGTAACGCTGAGGTCCTCCGACCATCCTGGCTTAAATACGTCCAGAGAGATTGTCATGACCGTGTATAATACTGGGAATATTACAGAGGAAAAAAACTAATTAAACGCTATAAATGTCAGCGACTATAAGATATACATAATTTAAACGAGCATGCCTCATTCAGAACATTAATGAAGCTCCACGTGAATGTTCTATCTAAAGAAAAAGACAAAAATATATACTTTTACTAAGTGAGAACTCAAAGCCTGGAACATTTGTACTTGAACAAGTTGCAGAACATTTTAACAAATCAAAAGAACTTTTGAGCCAGGATCAACAGCACGAATCAAGAAATAAAAAAAAGATGGAAAAAAGCACAGTTCCAATGTCCTTTTGTTGCTTGAACAAAGATCAAAGAACTGCCAAATGATACCTGACACAGATATGCCAGGGAGTGTAGGTTTGGAAACTTTACTTCTTGAAAACATTCTTTAGTCTGAAATATTGCATCTGCTGTTGTCAGCATAGTACGATATGATTTATAACTGAATAGAGACACATCTTTGCCAGAGTAATGGGCCAGTTATCAGACTTGACCAAGACCCTACGCTGACAATTATCAGTGGTCCTAGAAAAAAAGTGGGCGTTCCTTCAGGTTTACTGGCAAGGAAATGATCGAACTTTCTCCATGGCGGTGTCATCTACTGAAGATAAACTTCATCCCATGATGTTCTATGATTCTAGACTTCTTCCCATGACCTATGATTCTAGACATCTTCCCATGATGTTATATGGTTCAGCACTTCTTCCCATGATGTTTTATGGTTCAGCACTTCTTCCCTTGATGTCCTATGGTTCTGCACTTCTTCCCATGATGTTATATGATTCTATACTTTTCCCATGATGTACTATGATTATATACTTCTTCCCATGATATTATATGATTATATACTTCTTCCCATGATGTTCTATGGATCTGCACTTTTTCCCATGATGTTCTACGATTCTATACTTTTTCCAATGATCTATGATTCTATACTTCTTCCCATGATGTTCTATAATTCTATACTTCTTCCCATGATGTTCTATTATTCTATACTTCTTCCCATGATGTTCTATGATTCTATACTTCTTCACATGATGTTCTATGGTTCTGTATTTCTTTCCATCATGTTCTATGGTTCTGCACTTCTTCTCATGATGTCCTATGATTCTGGTCTTCTTCCCATTACGTTCTATAATTGTAGACTTCTTCTTGTGATGATCTGTGATTCTATACTTCTTGACACAATACCTTTTTTCACCTCCCATCTGCTACTTTGTGCAAAAGCGGACACCAAACTTCTAGTCACCTTTACCTCATTGCATCCGCTTCGTCACTGTTATTACCGCTCTCATTTCTCAGAGCAATCATGTTCAGCTTTGTAATCTTATTCCCCCTCCCCTTCTCACGCCAACCTGAAACTCACGTCAGCGCAGAAAGCCTCGGCCAGTAATCGATATCCGGCACTTGTTGTAACGCTGAGGTCCTCCGACCATCCTGGCTTAAATACGTCCAGAGAGATTGTCATGACCGTGTATAATACTGGGAATATTACAGAGGAAAAAAACTAATTAAACGCTATAAATGTCAGCGACTATAAGATATACATAATTTAAACGAGCATGCCTCATTCAGAACATTAATGAAGCTCCACGTGAATGTTCTATCTAAAGAAAAAGACAAAAATATATACTTTTACTAAGTGAGAACTCAAAGCCTGGAACATTTGTACTTGAACAAGTTGCAGAACATTTTAACAAATCAAAAGAACTTTTGAGCCAGGATCAACAGCACGAATCAAGAAATAAAAAAAAGATGGAAAAAAGCACAGTTCCAATGTCCTTTTGTTGCTTGAACAAAGATCAAAGAACTGCCAAATGATACCTGACACAGATATGCCAGGGAGTGTAGGTTTGGAAACTTTACTTCTTGAAAACATTCTTTAGTCTGAAATATTGCATCTGCTGTTGTCAGCATAGTACGATATGATTTATAACTGAATAGAGACACATCTTTGCCAGAGTAATGGGCCAGTTATCAGACTTGACCAAGACCCTACGCTGACAATTATCAGTGGTCCTAGAAAAAAAGTGGGCGTTCCTTCAGGTTTACTGGCAAGGAAATGATCGAACTTTCTCCATGGCGGTGTCATCTACTGAAGATAAACTACTCAAATTCTCTTCAGGATTTCATCTTAAATAGTATCACCATCTGTCATTACGAAGTCTATTTTTCAAAATCGACACAGTTTCAGCAAAAAAATATAATAATAACAGGAGTCTGCAAGCAGTGGAAGATTCTACAGCAAGAACAAAAATCTAAAATGAAAATCAAACATAACCGCATTAGAGATTTTAGTCTGTGAACAGACAAAACTGACCAGCTAATCGACAGTACCTTTGGGCGTGGTCGTAGAAAATGGATATGGATAAGTGATGAAGCTGTCCAGTCTGAGTAAAGAATATGGTGGCTCCAAGTCCACGGCTAGGAACAGGTCCCCAAGGCGTAGATTAAAAATGCCGCCATTGTTCACCTGGTCGTGGTAGGCGAAAATGTTGAACATCGTGGACGGGCGCACGGAGTCAGTTTCTTTCAACACAACCTGGAACTTTACTTCCCTGTTTGGACTGACAGAAGAGAGGGAAAAAAGCATAGACTTGTGTAAACAGCGGAATGTGTGAACAGTTCTCGTGTGCCGCCTTGGTGTAGTGGTCGCCCACCTCCCAATCGGAAGGTCCTTGGTTCGATTTCGCACTCTGGTGGAATTTTCTTTGGACAGACTGGCAGCAGGGCCAACCCAGCCCCAAAACTCCATAGGAAAATACAGGCAGAGAAAGCAGGTGCTGGCAACGTACTTCAGATGATGTACTGGTCCAGAAATATGAAGACTCGAACACTTCACACCCTGCCACAGCATGTACATGTCACGAGGCATAGATATAAACGCACTTCTTGGACTGGTCTGTAATACGTAACTATAAATCTTCGCTTACCTTCGAATAACAGAGTTAACGTTAACACTACACGACATGCTGGATAGCTTGTCCGCTCTTGCTTCTCCGTCTTGTGGGAATCTTGGTGCTTCCCATGAATTCAAATGCGTGTCCTTCTCCATGTCCCTTGGTTAATCCACCGAGATATTTTTTCTTGCCCTTACTCTCCTTCTGTTTTTTTTTCCTTAAAGTTTTTTTTTAGTCCTTACCAAGTTCAGTAACTTCTGTCTTCTCCTTTTGATTGTATATTTCTTATAATTTTAACTAGTTTTCATTGTTTTAGAACTTCACTGAGGGCTTATTCACAAATGAGGGAATAGCTAATAGAATGCGTATGTAAGTGTATAAATCATATTGTGTGTAAATCATGTTGTGCAGATATCTTATTGTGTATAAATTATAGTGTATAAATCAAATCTGTATAAATTATACTGTGTAAATTATGTTTTGTATAAATCATATTATATATAAATCATACTGTATTTAAATTATAGTGTGTAAATCAGATTGTGTATACATTATATTGTGTAAATAATATATGGTATAAATCATATCATGTATAAATCATATTACACGCTACACCTCTTTTTACCTCCCATCTGCTACCTTGGGCAAAAGCGGACACCAAACTTCTACTCGCCTTTACCTCATTGCATCCGCTTCGTCACTGTTACTACCGCTCTCATTTCTCAGAGCAATCATGTTCAGCTTTGTAATCTTATCTCTCCCCCCCCCCCTGCCCTTTCTCACGCCAACCTGAAACTTACGTCAGCGCAGAAAGCCTCGGCCAATAATCGATATCCGGCACTGGTTGTAACGCTGAGGTCCTCCGACCATCCTGGCTTAAATACGTCCAGAGAGATTGTCATGACCGTGTATAATACTGGGAATATTACAGAGCAAACAAAACTAATTAAACGCGATAAATGTCAGCGACTATAAGATATACATAATTTAAACGAGCATGCCCCATTCAGAACATTAATGAAGCACCACGTGAATGTTCTATCTAAAGCAAAAGAAAAAAATATATACTTTTGCTAAGTGAGAAATCAAATCCTGGAAAATTTGTACTTGAACACGTTGCAGAACATTTTAACAAATCAAAAGAACTTTTGAGTCAGGATCAACAGCACGAATCAAGAATTTAAAAAAAAAGATGGAAAATAGCACAGTTCCAATGTCCTTTTGTTGTTTGAACAACAAAGCACCGATCAAAGAACTGACAACATGATACCTGACACAGATATGCCAGGTAGTATAGGTTTGGAAACTTTACTTCTTGAAAACATTCTTTAGTCTGAAATATTGCACCTGCTGTTGTCAGCACAGTACGATATGATTTATAACTGAATAGAGACACATCTTTGCCAGAGTAATGGGCCAGTTATCAGACTTAACCAAGACCCTAAGCTGATAATTATCAGTGGTCCTAGAAAAGAAAAGTGGGCGTTCCTTCAGGTTTACTGGCAAGGAAATGATCGAAACTCCATGGCGGTGTCATCTACTGAAGATAAACTCCTCAAATCCTCTTAAGGATTTCATCTTAATCAGTGTCACCATCTCTCATTACGAAGTCTGTTTTTCAAAATCGACACAGCTTCGGTAAAAAAAAAATAATAACAGAGGTCTGCAAGCAGTGGAAGGTTATAGAGAAAGAACAAAATCTAAAATGAAAATCACACATAACCACATTAGATATTTAAGTCTGTGAACAGACAAAACTGACCAGCTAATCGACAGTACCTTTGGGCGTGGTCGTAGCAAATGGATATGGGTGAGTGATGAAGCTGTCTAGTCTGAGTAAAGAATATGGCGGCTCTAAGTCCACAGCTAGGAACAGGTCCCCAAGGCGTAGATTAAAAATGCCGCCATTGTTCACCTGGTCGTGGTAGGCGAAAATGTTGAACATTGTGGACGGGCGCACCGAGTCAGTTTCTTTCAACACAACCCGGAACTTTACTTCTCTGTTTGGACTGACGGAAGAGGGAAAAAACCTGTGATCTTAGACCTGTGTAAACAGCGGAATGTGTGAACAGTTCTCGTGTGCCGCAGTGGTGTAGTGGTTAGTGCAATCGACCCCTCCCCTCCTAATCAGAAGGTCCTTGGTTCGATTTCGCACTCCGGTGGAATTTTTTTTTCGGACAGACTGGAAGCGGGGTCAACCCAGCCCCAAAACTCCATAGGAAAATACAGGCAGAGAAAGCAGGTGTTGGCAACTTACTTCAAATGATGTACTGGTCCTGAAATATGAAGTCTCGAACACTTCACACCCTGCCACAGCATGTACATGTTACGGGGCATAGATATAAATGCACTTCTTGGACTGGTCTGTAATACGTAACTATAAATCTTTTGTTACCTTGCTAATAATAGAGTTACGGTACACTACACGACGTGCTGGATAGCATTTCCGTTCTTGCTTCTCCGTCTTGTGCGAAAATCTTAGTGCTTCCCATGAATTCAAATGCGTGTCCTTCTCCATGCCCCTTGGTTAATCCAACGAGATTTGTTTTCTTGGCCTTACTCTCCTTCTGTTGTTTTTCTTTTAAGTTTTTTTTTAGTCCTTACCAAGTTCAGTAACTTCTGTCTTCTCCTTCTAACTGTATATTTCTTATAATTTTAACTAGTTTTCCTTGTTCTAGAACTTCATTGAGGGCTTATTCAAAAATAAAGGAATAGCTAATAGAATGCGTATGTGTGTGTATAAACCATATTGTGTGTAAATCATATTGTGCAGATATCATATTGTATATAAATTATAATGTATAAATCATATTATGTATAAATCATACTGTGTATAAATCATACTGTGTATAAATCATATTATGTATAAATACTATTGTGTTTAAATTATAGTGTGTAAATCAGATTGTGTATAAATTATATTGTTTAAATAATATAGCGTAGAAATCATAGCATGCATAAATTATATTCTGTATAAATCATATGATGTATAAATCATACTGTGTATAAATCATATTATGTATACATCATATTATGTATAAATCACATTATGTATAAATAATATTGTGCACAGATCATATTAAGTCAGTCATTTACTCCAGAAGCAACAAATAATGCAGCGATAAATCAGATAGATATTTAAATAAGCTTCTTTACCCAAATTCATCGATAACACACCCGTGGTATCGCTTACGAACTGCCCGGACTCCGCTGTTTTCAAATATTTTATTCACCTGATGAAGAAAAAAAAACAAAGATTGTTTACAATGGAATTTTTCACATATAGAAAACACCCGCATGATTCTTCAGCAACGAAGAAAGTATGAGAAGAAAGAAGAAGAAGCATAGAACATATAAATGGTTAAAAAAAACATAAAGGAACTGAAGAAGATGCGTGCATTTTAGTCTCGAACTTATCCACTTGCTCCCCCAGTCAACACTCATAAAAGTGTAATCAGATTTTGAGACGAAGTACCAGGCCATTACATGTCACGTGAACCTGAGAGAGATCTCAGTATAATCTATGCGAGCTGCTTATCACTCTAACACTCGTGGGATAGCGCTACATGTATCCGTTGATTTAAGCCTAGGAAAGAAAACAGAATAAATTGGGCAAGCGAAACCAGACGAAAATGATGCCTGAAATGAATGAACTGGTTGGTCTTCTTCTTCTTCTTCTTCTTCTGCTATTTTCCTGGAGCTGTGAGCTTGATGTTCTTCGCAGCCGAACTACAGCACTGTGTCGGATCAGAAGTGGGTTACAGCTGCTATTTTTTTTCAGTCCCTGAATCTAACTAAACGATAAGGGCGTGTGCATTACTTCTTTATAAGACGCCACCACCATGGGGACTATGATGATCCATGTCCCGTTGGCCAGATTAGGACTGTTAATGGGGGTAAGAACAAAGAGGTAGGATAGAGTCTTAATCTGCTATGGTTCACCAACTCTGACGCTAGCAGAGGACTTCCTTGTCGGACAAGGTCTTCGCTTGCTAAAATTCTGATTCAGTTCCGGGTTTATATGGTCCCTACTCCTTTATCTAAGAGGTCAGATACAGAACATGCCTTTTCTAGTTCCTCAGGCCGTATAACGGTTCTGTCGAACACAGCTATTTTCTCTACTCTGTGTAAAGCACATTTGCATTACGTTAATTCTTTCATTCCTGAATTCTTCATCTGCATTACGTTAGCATAAAGAAGATGAAGAATTCAAGAGTGAAAGAATTAATATAATGCAGATGAAGAATTCAAGAGTGAAAGAATGAACATAATACAGATGAAGAATTCAGTAGTGGAAGACTTAACATAAAGCAGATGAAGAATTAGGAATGAAAAAATTAACACAATGCAGATGAAGAATTCTGGAATGAAATGGTTAACATAATGCAGATGAAGAATATGGGAGTGGAAGATTAAACATAATGCAGGTTAAGAATTCAAGAGTGGAAGACTTAACATAATGCAGATGAAGAATTAAGGAGTGAAAGAGTTAAGTCCTCAACTCCTGAATTCTTCATCTGCATTATGTTTACTCTTTCACTCCTGAATTCTTCATCTGTGTTATTTTAAATCTTCCACCCATGAATTCTTCATCTGCATTACTCTAGGAAAACCATAATAAACCACAGCAAAACTGAACATGGTCCTAACATTAAGTTTGAGATGTAAACAACATTCAGAAGAGCCCAGGAAAGGTAAGTGTTTAAAAAGGAAACTCATTTACACATTCCTGCTTAACAATCAATTTCAGTCTTACATCTTTACAAAATCTGTACGCAGTTTCCTTGAACGCCTGGGAGTCTTTGTCTAACAACTGGTCGGAGTAGTTGCGTGGATCCAGGTAGAAGGTGTAGTTGTACCCGATAGCATCTGGGAATGAGCAAATAATGTATTTTTAAAACGCCTTGACAAAATCTTTTGTCAAGGTGAAATATGTGTAGCTACAAGTCCTGTTACACTGGAATCTATGGTCTTTTTGCAGTATGAAGACAATAACAACTGAATGTCACTGATTTCATGAAGACAATAACAAATGAATGTCACTGCTTTCATAAAGACAATAACAAATGCATGTCACTGATTTCATGTTGACAATAACAAATGAATGTCACTGATTTCATGAAGACAATAACAAATGAATGTCACTGCTTTCATGAAGACAATAACAAATGAATGTCACTGATTTCATTAAGACAATAACAAATGAATGCCACTGATTTCATGAAGACAATAACAAATGAATGCCACTGATTTCATTAAGACAATAACAAATGAATGTCACTGATTTCATGAAGACAATAACAAATGAATATCACTGATTTCATTAAGACAATAACAAATGAATATCACTGATTTCATGAAGACAATGACCTGGAACAGGAGGATGGGGCAAAGCCTTCCTGACGAGCTGTATTTCCAGGATTCATGTTAGGCTTCACTGCGAAATAGATCATGCGTATCCTTTCTTCCTTATCCGGGCTGTTTTGATATGGCCTATGAATAACCAGGATGTTGTAATACGGCCTATGAATAACCAGGATGTTGTAATACGGCCTATGAATAACCAGGATGTTGTAATACGGCCTATGAGTAACCAGGATGCTGTAATACGGCCTATGAGTAACCAGGCTGTTGTAATACGGCCTATGAATAACCAGGATGTTGTAATACGGACTATGAATAACCAGGATGTTGTAATACGGCCTATGAATAACCAGGATGTTGCAATACGGCCTATGAGTAACCAGGATGTTGTAATTCGGCCTATGAATAACCATGATGTTGTAATACGGTCTATTAATAAACAGACTGTTGTAATACGATTTATGAATAACTAGGCTGTTGTAATACGGTCGATGAATGACCATGTTGTTGTAATACGGCATATGAATAACCATGCTGTTGTAATACGGCCTATGAATAAGCAGGTTGTTATAATACGGTCGAGGAATAAAAAAGAAGTGCTAAACTTCGGCAGTAGCGGTATCAGCGAATGATTCAAGTGACTGGCGGAACATGAACTTCATCTGCTCATAACAAATACATGCATACACAAGAAGGTTTATGTTGTAATGTTTCAATTTAATGCCATGGAAATCTCATGAACGTCACACTAAAAGTCTTACTTAGAAATAAGAATATTTACAAGTCATAAAAAATCATCACCTTTGTGAATGGCATTACTAACAATAGGCAAGTCTGCACAAAAATCATTGGAAGCAGCAGAAATGTGGTTTATTAGAAGAATGTTGCAAATCCCCTGGACAGCAAAAATAACTAATGAAGAATGTATGAGAAGAGCTGGAGAGACAAAAAACCTTGTCAAAAAGATAAGAGAGAGACAATGTACTTTCATAGGACATGCAATGAGAAGAGGGGGCATTGAAAATATTATAACAACAGGAAAAATAGAAGGAAGAAGATCAAGAGGAAGACCAAGAGAAATGATACTGGACAGTCTGACGGGATGGTGTGAGAGGAGATCACCAACTGAGCTGATGGCATGCATGAAGGATCGCGTACTCTGGAGAAGCATAATAGCCAACGCCAGTCGGCACGGCACATAATGATGATGATGATTACTAACTACGATGGTCATTTGCAACATAGGGTAGAGATTTTACGTTATGTATCTTTACACATTCTGTCTAAAAGATCACTAATATAGAACACAGCATGTACATCACATTAATCTTTAATGAAACGTCACTAATATAGAGTACAGCATGCATATTACATTAATATTTTGTACTATGTTCTAAAGGTTTACCGGACAGCCTGTTTTAATATTTCAGTAATATTACAAATGTATACGAGGGGAAGTCACTAAGTAACTCGGAAATTGAAATATTTTATCAATGGCAGTTATCAGGTAGTATTTAAATATGTCCTTAGATAGTATTATAATACAACTTTATAATAGTTGTTTGTAGGGGGCGCTGGGAGTTACGTGCGCATGCGCAAAGCAATAACAAAATGGCTTCCCAAAAGTTAGTGTGTACCAAAGTAGAACAGAGAAGTGTAGTGCGATTTTTGTGGGCGAAAGGACATTCAGATGAGGACATTCATAAGGAAATTATTACAGTTTATGCTAAAAAGTGTTTATCGCGTAAAGCGGTCTATAACTGGGTAAAAGAATTTTCTCAGGGACGCACCGAAATTGTTGACAAAGTCCGACTTGGACGTCCTGTTCAGATTGCAACAGAAGCGACTATGCAACGTGTGAATGAGATTATCAGAGCTGATAGACGAGTAACGATAGACAGTGTAGCAAGTGCAGTCGGATGTTCACATGGCTTAGCCTACAGAATAATGCATGAGCAATTGAATTTTCGGAAAGTTTTCTCACTTTGGGTACCCAGAGATCTGAACGATGAACATAAAATGAACCGATTTGGTTTGTCATTGCAGCATCTCTGTCATTACGCATATGAAGGTGAAGACATGCTCCAAAGGATTATTACTGGAGACGAATCTTGGGTTCACCACTACCAACCCGAATCAAAACGTGCCTCAGTGCAATGGAAAAACCCGTAATCGCCACACACAAAAAAATGTCAAGATTACGCCTTCTGCGGGGAAGGTTATGCTGACAGTGTTCTGGGACTATCAAGGAGTGTTGTTAACCATGTTCCAGAAGTATGGTGACAGTGTGAATTCTGTATGGTACTGTGAAGTTCTGTCGATGCTGCGGGGTGTGTAACAGAATAACAATTCTGTATAGATTGTTTCGGGTATAACCCTGTGGTTGGTCTGGTAGACCACAACTCATATCTGTATGCCGAGCACGTGTTTCGAGAGAATTCTGAGTCACGTGGTTTAGGTGAGCGAGAGGTGCGCATGGGCTGAGAAGTGAGTTCTTGGTCAGAATGTTGTAGCGAGAGGTTGTGTGTTTGATTCTAGGATGGGATAGAGATTCGGTAGTTAAATTGTTGTAGTGATGGCTTGTTTTTCTTAAGACAAATTGTTGTAATAGCCATGTAGATTTGTGTGTTGATTTGTCCACGTTTTTTGGACAAATGTTGACTGTCTGACCTGGTCCTATGGCGATGTTAGTCGCCCGCACTTATGTTTCTTTTGGATGATCATTTTGTAATTGTATCCATCAAGTTTTACACTCTACATCGTTACAACACTCATAGTACAAATGGGATCTCATCATTAAACATTTACATTGTGTTTGCTGAATCCTGTAATTTCTTGGATTCATGTATGTGTCATCAATGGTGTTGAGTTAGTGATTTACTTGTAACTGGTCAATGTAGTTTATGTATGAGTAGTGGATTCAGTGTTACCTGGGTTGTCCCGTTACAGAGAGAATATCATTGTAACATATGTTGGTTGTCTTCGAGCCTAGTACTCATGTAAGAGAAACTGTAATAATACACAGTACTGTGTTACGGCTTTAAGCAGTGCCGAGAGAGGAAAACTGCTTTAGGTGCAATTCGAAGAAAACGTGCTGGTCTGCTGACTAGAGGTGTGCTTCTCCTTCATGACAATGCCAGACCACATACGGCTCGGTTAACCCAAGAGAAAATTAGCCAGTTGTGTTAAGAAGTTCATGAACATCCACCATATAGTCCTGACTTAGCTCCAAGTGATTTCACCTGTTTGATCTATTGAAAAACCACCTTGGCGGGAGAAGATTCTAGAGTGGCGAACAGAAGTAAAAAAAAATGGTTCAGAAATCGGACTCCCGATTTTTACGCCATGGGTGTTGCATCACTGATTAAAAGATGGGTCAAATGTGTCAATGTTGGTGGCGATTACGTTGACAATAATGTAACTTCAAAAATTAAAAGTTTTCAAATTACTATTGCATTTAGTTGTTTTTTATAACAGGCATTTGCGAGTACTTATTGACTTCTCCTCGTATTTAAAAATACTTGAAAATAAAACGTATTATATTCATATGTTGTATGTTGTTCGAGTTAATTTATAGCCATGCTCCTAACCAACGAAAGAATTTTATTTTCAAATTGTGAAGAACTAGGCACTCAGTCCTGTCTGATACTCTGCACTTCGGATATGAAATCTCACCCTAAACCAATCCTTCGATATCAGCACAGCTCTTATATGTGTGAATAGGAATAACAAGGAACAGGTGAGGGAGGAGGTACGAAGACAGATTCTTCAGGTACGAGTGTAGGCGGGCATGAAATCAGACAGGTTTGCAGAAAGTTAAGTCTGAAAGTGATGAACTGGTTATTTCGACAAACAGGCTGTAAGTGATGAACTGGTTATTTCCATAAACAGACTGTAAGTGATGAACTGGTTATTTCGATAAACAGGCTGTAAGTGATGAACTGGTTAATTCAATATGCAGGCTGGTGCTTTCGTGGTGGCAAGTAGACGTTTTTGTTTTTCATTCAAGGCAAATAAAGTTTGATGTTAAGCGAAACAGGTAGATTTTTCGGACAAATGAAGAGGCTGGTCAGTGGGTTGGTAAATAGGCAGATATTTTAGACAACAAAGAAACATTTCAATGGGTTGGTAAATAGGCAGATATTTTAGACAACAAATAAACATGTCAGTTGGTAGGTAAATATGCAGACAATTTAAAAAATGAAGAAACAGGTCAGTAGGTAGATATGTAGATTGCTCAGCCTCAAAGGAGACAGGCGTGTAGATAGCTTGGTATGCAGGTGGATAGGTTGGTATGCAGGTAGATAGGTTGGTATGCAGGTAGATAGGTTAGTATGCAGGTGGATAGGTTGGTTTGCAGGTAGATAGGTTGCTATGCATACTGCCCAGTCACTAGAGAAACAGAGCGGTGGCTAGGAAGCCAGGTAAAAAGAGCAGGCGGGCAGTTAAGTACCATAAATATGTGATGCAGTAGGCAGCGGTATTGGCTCCACGCTGATGCTGTCAACGGCGATGAGGAGGTTGCCGACGAGCAGAGAGAAGACACCATGGTACTCCTTTCTGATGGCGTTCTCAATCAACATCCCGACCACAAGATTCTTGACAGCTGTTTTGTTCGTGCCTTGCAACTCTCGGAACTGAAGGCTGAAGTTGACCCTCAGAGGACTGCCGCTGAAATGTCAACAAATTTCCAGAGTTAAGGAAGTAAAACTATCAAAGTGTTGTTTAGCTTCATGGATGAAATAGTGACCCCTCTTCTTTTTCTTTAGCTGTCCCTTGTGAACAATGAAGAGCAAAAGATTTATCTTAATGCGAAGAAAACTAAATTGATGACAACTGACAAAACAAATAAGGCAGCTGAAATATGTATCAATAAGGAAAAGCTGGAAGAAGTGGAGAGTTTTGAATACCTTAGATCACTACTAACTAATAATGGAGATACACCGAGGAAAATTAAAAAGAGGACATCTATCCCTCTTCAGAAAGCAAAACAATTAAAGAATCTGTGGAGCGGAACAGACAGAACTACAAAAAGAAAAGATTTTTAAGGGCATGTATCTTTCCAATCGCAACATATGCCTGTGAGACCTAGACACTTAACTAAACAGCTGAGAAACACATAAATGCCTTTGAATGTAAATGCTACAGAAGAGGTCTTCATATATCACGGACACAAAAAAGAACAAATATGTCCATACTCTCTCTCTTTCTCTGAACCTTAAGTTCCCAGGGCACATGGGGCTTCCACAAGGGTTTTCCACAAATGCCTGTCCTTCGCCTTTTTTTTTCTGCTCTTGCCCAGGTGAGCCCTCTATTGCTCAACATCCTTTCTGTTGTTCTTCTCCATGTCTCTTTTGGTCTACCCTTACTTCTGTTCCCCTGTGGTGTCCACCTTAGTGCTATTTTTGGTAGTGAGTTTTCAGTCATTCGGAGCACATGTCCCAACCATCGCCAGCGTCTTTCCTCGATAATTGTTGACAGTGGCTTCATCTGCATTTCTGCCAATAAGATATTATTTCTTATGGTGTTTGGCCAAAATATTTGTCTAATTCTTCGTAAACACTTAGTCTGGAAAGATTTCAACTTGTTTTCTTGGTTTTGGTGATGTTCCATACTACAAGAACCAAATATTGAAAAAGACTGGCTAGTAAATAGGATTAACCAGAGAAAACTTCAATATTTTGGACACATTAAACGCCATGATAATCTAGAGAAGACCGTCTTGGAAGGGTACATAATGGGAAAAAGAAAGATGGGAAAACCAAGGCGAAAATGGTTGCAAGACATCGTTAATGATCTGCAAATGGATGCATAAGCAGCAGGACATCTTACTTACAACCGGGAGGACTACAGGAGAGCTGTTAGGGAAGCAAATTTCCACAACGGACTGACTGCCCCTTGCCTGAGTAAACTTCTTACATTTCGTGATACAAATCTCATAATATTTTTGACGTTCCAAGGTCGCAAACCATTTTTATCCGTCTAATTTTGAGGCTTCTCTATTTGTTCCATAACACTCATCCATTTTTTTAACGAGATGGGGTCGTTGGCCCCAAGCTCCAATCCCCACCCTGGAGGACCAGATAGATAAAATTAAGTGGTGAAATATAAAAATAGTTAGTTCCGATAAAACATTCCGTAATAATACGTCACTGGTTGTCTAGGACGCTTCGCTAACCTTGAGTGATTGTGTGCTGTTTACAGTTTATTTTGTTGCGATTATGAATAACCTTTGGCAACACGAAGTCGTGGACTACAGTGGCTTATCTGAACTACTGGAGCGGAGCAGGCAGAAATCTTCCTGACAGATTTCACCACGGTCGAAGACGCTGTTCGGTTTGGCAATCGGCCACCCATAGCGGACATACAACCGTCAGGGTTGGCGAACCACAGCTGACATGCCAGCGTCAGGTTTAGCGAACCATAGCTGACATGCCAGCATAAGGTTTAGCGAACCATAGCTGAGAAGCCAGCATCAGGTTTAGCGAACCACAGCTGACATGCCAGCATCAGGTTTAGCGAACCATAGCTGACATGCCAGCATAAGGTTTAGCGAACCATAGCTGACCAAGACACTCTTCTGTCTCACCACTGGTACCTGCAATAGCAATCTAGCCTGGTAGCAGTCTAGCTTGGTAGGAGTCTAGCCTGTTAGGAGTCTAGCCTGGTAGTAGTCTAGAGGGTTAGGAGTCTAGCCTGTTAGGAGTCTAGCCTGTTAGGAGTCTAACCTGGTAGTAGTCTAGCCTGGTAAGAATCTAGTCTGGTTGTAGTCTAGTCTGGTAAGAATCTAGTCTGGTAGGAATCTAGCCTGGTAGAAATCTAGCCTGGTAGAAATCTAGCCTGGTAGGAATCTAGCCTAGTAGGAATCTAGCCTGGTAGGAATCTAGCCTGGTAGGAATCTAGCCTGGTAGGAATCTAGTCTGGTAGGAATCTAGCCTGGTAGGAATCTATCCTGGTAGGAGTCTATCCTGGTAGGAGTCTAGCCTGGTAGGAGTCTAGCCTGGTAGGAGTCTAGCCTGGTAGGAGTCTAACCTGGTAGGAGTCTAGCCTGGTAGGAGTCTATCCTGGTAGGAGTCTAGCCTGGTAGGAATCTAGCCTGGTAGGAGTCTAGCCTGGTAGGAGTCTAGCCTGGTAGGAATCTAGCCTGGTAGGAGTCTAGCCTGGTAGGAGTCTAGCCTGGTAGGAGTCTAGCCTGGCAGGAATCTAGCCTGGTAGGAGACTAGCCTGGTAGGAGTCTATCCTGGTAGGAGTCTAGCCTGGTAGGAGTCTAGCCTGGTAGGAGTCTAGCCTGGTAGGAATCTAGTCTGGTAGGAATCTAGCCTGGTAGGAATCTAGCCTGGTAGGAATCTAGCCTGGTAGGAGTCTAGCCTGGTAGGAATCTAGCCTGGTAGGAATCTAGCCTGGTAGGAATCTAGCCTGGTAGGAATCGACATATTTCCCATGGTAGTGGAGTCCACACTCCCACACCCCTACTCCCACGCACCGCCCCCCCCACCTGTTAACTTCGGTTAGTGACTGAGAAAAATTAGCAACCGTGACCCACTCCCAATCCGACACGATGCTGTCCCAACATCTTCATCTCATCGGCTACAAAGAATGCCAGCCCACAGTTCTAGAAGATGGAGAATACATCGAGCCCTTCTCTGAGTAATTTTTCTGTATTTAATACAAAGTTAACCAACAGCTCCAATTCTCTTCTTTTTTTTTAACTCTCCATTAGGCAACCCATACTGTATGAACACCTGAGCAATATCTTCTTCTTTCAGTACCGACATTCTCAAACACTTTCAAGAAACAATCTTTGAACAGCTTTATGAAGTGTTAAGAAGGCAAACTAATCTTAGAACAGGTTTATGAAGCGTGAAGGAGACAAAACAACCATAGAACAGGTTTATAAAGAGTTAAGCAGACAAACTAAATTTATAGCAGCTTTATGAAGCATTAAGGAGACAAAACAATCTTAGAACAGGTTTATGAAGCGTGAAAGAGACAAAACAATCTTAGAACAGGTCTATGAAGCGTGAAGGAGACAAAACAATCTTAGAACAGGTCTATGAAGCGTGAAGGAGACAAAACAATCTTAGAACAAGTTTGTGAAGCGTTAATGATAAAAATATCACAGAAAAGATTGTGAAATGCTAAAGAGAACAGTATCGTAGAAAGAGTTGTGAAGTGTTAAGATGATTGACTGATTCACTGACTGATTAATCTTAAGATGTAGCCTCACTGCAGTCAGGACATTCCCATGTCTGTTCCGCCGCCCATTCCAGTAACCAATGTTAGGGCTTGTGTACTAAGTGTCCCTGTCACGCGTTGATTGTGGGCTCGTCGCTTCCGTTCACAGAGGACGCTTATCTTTCCCTAGATCTGCGTCACTTCCGGCTCCTTCATTTTGCGGATGTAGAGATTATTCTTTCATCAACTCTTTCTCCCGGCACAACCTGTCCATAACAGCCTTCCAGATGTTCGACCTGTCCAGATGCAGCACAGCCTCTTTAGGGGTCTTTCCAGCCATGCGGGTTAAACGACTCATTGCCATGTATAGGTAGACATCATAGAAAGTTTGTGCAAATGGGATGTGGGGAGAGGGGGTGGGTCGGAAGGCAAGGTTTGGGGGGTCGTGGGGGGAGAGTAACATATACAAAACAAAAGAAAAGAGACAGAATGAATGATTGAAAGAAAGAACTTTCTAAGAATGAAGAATTTGGCACGGAGATATGTCTTCTACTCGATATATATAACACAACTTTCTCAGACATTCTGCAGCAGCCAGTATACACATGTCATGTATCTAATAACAGCAGAATTAAAACTTGAAGTAACGAAATTAGAAATAACAAAACATTTACGCGTTACTCTTATACGCTGTTCAGGAAAAAAGTAATTACATGCATGTAACAAAGTTATTCTCATACTTTCGCACATTAATGGGCGTCTACCAAACTATGATGTCTTAAGATAGTTCAGTTACAATCATTTACATTCAGTTTAGATGATAGACAGATAAACATATAAACAGACCGACATAAAGACAGACAGACATACATACAGCAGACAGACAGACAGATAGGTAGGTAGGTAGGTATTTAGGTAGGTATGTAGGTAGGTAGACTGACAGACAGACAGACAGATAGACAGACAGACAGATTATTGTTCTTTTACCCAAAAATATCAATCTGGCAACCCAAGTAAGGTGGAAACATGTGTCGATGGTCATCCATGATCTTATCAATCTGTGAAAATCAAATACAAACAGAGAAACTGTCAGAGCCGTTGAGTTAGTAAATAACTAATGTCAGTATTCAATGACATGCAGAAAATTCTGAGCACAGATTTAGTCTGTTATCAGGACAGAAATTGTTTGAGTAATGTTTTTTCGTTGCATTTTATTAGTCTTTGTCTACGTTTTTGTACAGTAATTAAAAGATGTAAGAGTAAACATCGTGGACACAAAAAAGAACAAATATATTTATACTACGAGAGCTTAATATTGGAGACGGCTGGCTAGTAAAGAGGATTAACGAGAGAAAACTTAAAATATTTTGGACACATTGAACGTCATGATAGTCTAGAGAAGACCGTCTTGAAGGGTACATAATGGGAACATTAAAGAGAGGAAGACCAAGGCGAAGATGGCTGCAAGACATCGTTGAGAATCCTCAAATGGATGCATCAGCAGCAGGCCATCTTGCTCACAAACGAGAGGCCTACAGGAGAGCTGTTAGGGAGGCAAAGTTCCGAAAGGGACATGCAGATGAATGAATGAAGAGTAAATACACACATTTTAAGAACTTTTAAATTCAAAAAGTTTTAAATCTCTGGGATTAAATAATGTTTAATAGGCCATAAAGCATAAAACTGGTCTGGCCTGGTTAATCTGATTAAAAGATAAAGCAGTCACGTGACAATGCACATAAGTCTGCTGGTTACGATGTCTACTTAGGACGCAGAAAACGTGATTTTCTAGCTATGTAGTTCGCTTGTGATAACCTCTCATCATCATCATCATCAGGTGCCGTGCCGACTGGCGTTGGCTATTATGTTTCTCCAGAGTACACGATCCTTCATGCAGGCCATCAGCTCAGTTGGTGATCTCCTCTCACACGATCCCGTCAGACTGTCCAGTATCATTTCTCTTGGTCTTCCTCTTGACCTTCTTCCTTCTATTTTTCCTGTTGTTATAATATTTTCTATGCCCACTCTTCTCATTACATGTCCTATGAAAGTACATTGTCTCTCTCTTTGTCTTTTTGACAAGGTTTTTTTGTCTCTTCAGCTCTTCTCATAAATTCTTTATTAGTTATTTTTGCTGTCCAGGGGATTCGCAAGATTCTTCTAAAATAAACCACATTTCTGCTGCTTCCAATGATTTTTGTGCAGACCTAAATATTGTCCATGATTCACTTCCATATAACAATATAGGTTCAATATAGCATTAGTACTCGTTTTCTAACATTCATTGATAAGGATGTTTTGGCTAATATGTTTCTCATTCTCTGAAATGCAGTCTTTGCTTGGCCTATTCTGTTCATAATTTCTGTTCTGCATTTCCTATCTGAAGTTATTAATGCTCCAAGGTATTTGAATTTCTGCACCTGCTTTAGAATAGTTCCGTTTAATTTAATACTGCATGCTGGTTTATTCTGTTTCTTAGATATAACCATAGTCTCTGTCTTTTTGATGTTCAAAGTGAGGCCTTTCTGTTCACTTTCTTTGGCGACTTTATCCAAGAGATTTTGCAGGTCTTGTTGATTCTCAGCTATCAATACTGTGTCGTCAGCATACCGAAGGTTGTTAATATTGTATCCTCCAATTTTTATACCTGCTTCTGTGATGATCGTTCTTAGAATATTCTCGCTGTACAGAGAAATACACATCCCTGTCTCACCTTTTGTTTTATAGGTTGATATTTTCCAGTTCTATGTTCAACTCGAAGTGCTGTTTCTTGCTGCCAGTATAGATGTTTTACAATCCTCAGGTCTTTGCCATCTATACTGATGTCTTCAAGCATTTTAATAATTTCATTATATTTCACCTTGTCGAATGCCTTGGTGAAATCAACAAAGCATAAGTAGAGATCTTTCTGTACTTCTAACGCTCTTTCTGTTAGTGTTCGTAAAGCATAAATGGCGTTGTGTGTTCCCTTTCCTTCAACAAATCCAAACTGTTCACCTGCTATTTTCATTTTTATCTTTTTCTTTGTTCTTCTCGTAATGATCCTCAGAAGTAGCATCGTTATGTGACATGAGAGGCTGATAGTCCGGTGGTCGTCACATTACTTTTCACCTGGTTTCTTTGGTAGTGATATAAACGTGTATTTAAGCAGGTCACTGGAAATATAACCACTGTTGTAAATGTCATTCAGTAACTTAGTTATTACTTTTATTCCTGTCTCCTCTAGTGCCTCTATTTCTTCTATAGTTATATTATCAGGCCCAGTCGCTTTTCCTTTCTTCATGTGTTTGATGGCATCTATGATTTCATCTTTAAGCATTGGTGGTCCATCACAGTTTTCAGTATCTGATGTTAATTCTGGTCTTTCTCCTCCATATAGCTCACCGATATACTCTGTCCACCTGTTCACAATGTCTCATTTTCCCATTAACATTTTACCTTCTTTCTATTTCAGGCATCCTGTGGTATATTTTGTTTTCCTGCTTGTGCGTTCACTAATTCGTTTGTGCATGTTTTTGCTGTCTTTATTATGAGAGTTTTCTATCTGTCTGCACTTTTCATTTCTTTATTTATCTTGCTATATTTTTCCTCCTTATTTTTACTCCTCCTCATCTTGTCCATCAGTCCTAAGATGTCCTCCGTCATCCATTTATTTTTTAGAGGCTTCTTTTTTTGGTGGTATTATCTCCTTAGCAGTTTGGTGGATAGAATATCTTAACATTGCCCATTGTTCATCTATACTATTTATCTTTGCTATTGTATTGTATCTGTTTGTTGTAATAACTTTTTATTGTTCTCGCAGTTCTTGGTCCATTTTAAGGAGTTCTATATTCACTTGATAATCTTGAGAACATATGGAATTCAAAAGTTATAAGCACAAAAACCAAGTTAAGACTATTCAATTCAAATGTGATATCCACCCTCATTTATGCATGCGAAAGCTGGAAAACAACTAAAGAAATAGAAAAGAAATTAGACTCTTTTGAAAACAAATGCCTAAGGAAAATACTCGGCATCAAGTGGAATGAATTCAAGAACAATGCAGAGATAAGACAGATGACTGAACAACAACCAGTCTCATGGGTGATCAGGAAAAGGAGATGGACTTATGTTGGCCACTTGATGAGAGGAAATGATCAGAGAATCCCAAAAAAAGCTATCAAGTGGAACACAACAGGCCGAAGAAAAAGAGGCAGACCGCGTGAAACTCTGAAGAGGACATCATTAAGAGAGGCCAAGTTAACAGGCATAAAATCCTTTGTTGAGGTTGAAAGACATGCCGAAGACAGGAAAAATTGGCGAACTACTTTGCGAGCCCTATGTGACGGCATGGGAAGGATACAAGATATAAGATAAGATATTCACTTGATGTTTCTGCCTGCTTTCTTTAGATTTATTCTAATTATTCCACAGAGTGGGTCATGGTCACTTTTGTAGTCAGCTCCTGGCATGGTTTTTGTTGTCAGTAATGCATTGAGGAATCGTTTGTTGATTAATATGTAGTCTATCTGGTTAAAAGTCTTTTTGTCTGGGCTGCACCACGTTGCCAGTCTTCGAGGATGTTGTTTAAACCAGGTGTTTCCTACAATCATGCTATGTATTCTTGCCCATTCACTTAATTTATAACCTCTGACATTCCTGTCCCCCAGTCCATAGTCACCAATGATGTCCGAAGTTCTTCTTTTACCAACTTTGGCATTAAAATGTCCCATGACTATGGTAACTTCATGTGACTTTGTGTGTTTTAGTGCTGTCTCTATGTCATTATAAAATATCTGTACATCTTCTTCAGAGCTTTCAGATGTTGGAGCGTACACTTGTATACTATTTATGTTTATTGGTTGTCCTTTCAGTTGGGCTAGCAGGACGCGGTCCGAGATGTTCAGATATCCTACAACTGTCCTTGCTGTTTGTTCGTCATATATTATTCCTACTCCTCGTTCATGTGTCTCACTTCCTGAATAAATTATTGTATATTTATCAGAGTTTATCTTCCCTACACCTGTCCATCTAACTTCACTCATTATGTTGATCTTCATCCTTTCCATTTCCATCTTTATATTTTCTAATTTTCCAGCTTGGAATACAGTTATAACATTCCATGTTGACATTCCAGTCACCGAGGAAACCACCGGCAGATTTCATGGCATGACAATGGAGGATCGACGACTAACTGGCCGGTACATTGCTATTGAGTTGGGCATCTCCCATGAACGTGTTCATGCCATTATTCACAATGATCTTCAAATGACAAAGGTCTTTGCTCGATGGCTCCCGAAAATTCTTTGAGCTGATCACAAACGACAGCGTCTCAACATGGCAAGAGATCATCTTGGCCATTTTTCTGCAGATCCTGAAAGGTTTCTTCAACAATTTGTGACAATGGATGAGACCTAGGGTCCTCATTTTCAACCAGAAACAAAAGAACAGTCAAAGCAATGGAAACATCATGGATCCCTACCTCCAAAGAAAGCAAGGGTGGTTCTGTCTGCAGGCAAAGTGATGGTTTCCATCTTTTGGGATTCAAAAGATGTGCTACTGGCAGACTATCTTCAAAAGGGCAGAACGGTCACCAGGGCCTATTACGCTAATCGTGTGATGCAACTGCGGGTCAAACTGAAGGAAACGCGCCGAGGGAAATTGACGAGAGGAGTCAATTTTCATCAAGACAATGCTCCAGTTCACAAGTCGGCGATGACAATGGCTGCCGTTCATGAATGCGGCTTCTAGCCTCTTGAACATCCTCCTTATTTCCCATATTTGGGGCCTTCGGACTATTACCTATTTACCAAACTAAAAAATGAAGCTCAGTGGTCGCAAACTTGCTTCATATGATGACGTCATTCATGCTGTAAACCACTTTCTACTGGCACAGGATGCTGACTTTTACAAAGAATGGATCCATATGCTCCAGGATCGCTGGATTAAGTGCACAAACTTGAAAGGGGACTATGTTGAGAAATAACCCAAAAAAGTTGTCCACAAATAATCCGTTGTACCTTATGTTTTCTTTGAAGAGAAAACTTAAATATTTTGGACACATTAAACGTCATGATAATTTAAAGAAGACCGTATTGGAAATATACTTAATGGGAAAATGAAAAAGAAGAAGACCAAAACGAAGATGGCTGCAAGATATCGTTGACGATCTGCAAATGGATGCAGCAGTAGTAGGCCATCTTGCTCACAACCGAGAGGTATACAGGAAAGCTGTTTGGGAAGCAAAGTTCCGCAAGGAACATGCAAATGAATGAATGTACCTTATGCCGAGAACTTATCATTCACTTCTCGTATTTCGGCCCCACATTAGGCGTTTATAGCTTTATCTGTGTTGACCTGTCCCTTCCTCAAATATTCTACTCTTCTGTCTTTACAGCCTCGGATAGTAAGAAGCGAGAAAGCTCATTATTATGAACATAATCTAGAGATAGGATTTTAATAGATCATGTCCAGTTCTGGCCTCCGACTGAGCCCCGCTAAGTAGTACAGTCAACCTTTTTTTTTTCAAGCATCAAATATAATTATGAAGTTAAAAATGAAAGTGAAACTGTAGGTTTCTCTTAATAAAGCCCATTTAAAAATGAAAGTGAAACTGTAGGTTTCTCTTAATAAAGCCCATTTTAAAATGCAAGTGAAACTGTAGGTTTCTCTTAATAAAGTCCATTTAAAAATGAAAGTGAAACTGTAGGTTTCTCTTAATAAAGCCCATTTAAAAATGAAAGTGAAACTGTAGGTTTCTCTTAATAAAGCCCATATCGCAGCGGTTAGAGCAACACAGACAGGGAACACAAACAGGGGACACACAGAAAGAATGGGACGAAGTTGAGCTAATAATCTCTTGTCAGTTTACACGGAAACATAAAACATTTGACTAAACTATGAGCTACATATTAATAAAATATATGGTCAATTATATATGTTAGTACCATAGATTTGCTCTGAAAGCCGTTAGAAAAATAACAGAAAAATTAATCATACACCTAAAAGAAGCCTAGGAAAGAAAATATAGAATACATAAACTAATATCAAGGGAAATAAATGGGGAAAATGTTATTGTCAGGTGCGCGCAAGAGTTTTGGTTTCTGTGCCAAAGATTGCATAAACTAGCAAGTTCATAGCACTAACATATATAGCATTAATATCACATTTCAAATAAGAAAATAGTTTGTGTAGGTAAGTAGCTAATTATAAATTGTCCAGTCTCTGTGTCATACGAAACATTAGAACTGAGTCGAGAAAAGTGCCCGGAATAATGAGAAATGTTACAAAGAAAATAAAAAAAGAACAAGCGAATTAAAATGTAAGGAAAAGGCGACTGACAGAGAACAGAGAGGTTCTGCAATGAAAAATCAGCCCATCTCGTGTTTCTGAATATGAGAAGCAGGCTGGTTTTTCGTGCGCCAGGCCATGCAGTATAACTGAAACACAGATTTTAATCTTTCGCGAAATGAGTACGATCTCGACACACACACACACACCACACACACACACACACACAAACACACACACACACACACACACACTCTCTCTCTCTCTCTCTCTCTCTCTCTCTCTCTCTCTCTCTCTCTGGAATAAATACAAAGCTAAAAGCCATCGGTTGACAAACCTTTTTTTCTTTCTTCTTTTTTGTTTTAAGCAGGACACAAAAACAGGAGTTGAATCTGATCCGCCGGTCACAAAAAAAGCTAACAGTAAATACTGAAATATTACAAAATTAATTTCAATGAAAAGTGGTTAAGTATGGTTTTTATTATTGTAATATTTAATTTTAAAATATAATGTGGAAGGATTTCACAAAAGTCATGTCCTGTATTTTTAAACGTACTATTACTTTTTCTAAACATTATAAATTAATATCTTCCTCATCCACCGTGACCCTAATCTGGGTGGCGACCTGATTTGGGGGGGGGGGGCACTTCTCTGAGTACTCACATCAGCACAGAACTTCTCCTCGATGTACTTGAATGTTGGCGAGCTTCGATTGTTGAGGTCCTCGGTGAATGTCAAATTCTTCGTCTCGAACGACATTCGAATTAAAAATGTAGCTTGGATAGGGAAAAGTATGGTAAAAAGTACATTTCTTTGTAAGTAAAAGTACACTTTTAACATACACTTACAATATCTTCCTTTAAAAGGTTAATTCCCGTTTCCATGGCATCAAGGCATACTGGAGATACGATGTTAGGCCCGTATTTCCACATTACTTTCGTTACATGAAAGCGTGATGTGGTATCACATCTGGCCGCATTTAACTTCCCATATATTTCTGGTACCAGTTTTTAGAGACTGTGGAACTGGGTCATTTTTGGCGTGTGCGAGAAAAAAAAATCCCACTGCTGAGACTTGAACTCGCTACCATCAGATTACTAAACCGACCGCCTAACCTCTCAGCTAGCCAGGCCACCATTATCTTCCCACACTGAAATTCATGTTACACTAAAATATTTCAAACAGTTGCATTACAATGAGTAATATTTACTTGATTTCACAAATCCTTTACATATAGAATATGAGGAAGTTACGACCATGCCACTAAAACACGACAGTCAATAAAAAGGAATAAGAAATCACATGAGCATAAGTCAGCAAGCTAACTTGTCCTCCTCTAAGCACAAATTATGTTTTCATAGATAACTGTTGTATCTTTGTTTTTCAATGATATAATTTCAAACATCGACGCTCTTTCAACCCAGACTTTTGTTGTTTTTCCCTGCTTACGGCTATTATCATCGATGGTTTATAAACTGAAACAAAAAACCTACAAGAAAATATATATTTCTCACAGACGCCTAGCCACCGTTTATATTCTGATACTTTAGAAAACATATGAATATACTATCTTCCCATGAGAGCATTTCAACAAGAAATATTCTATCTTTCATAGAAACAGTTTTCTTGTTGACAGAATTCCTTTATGTTGCCCATGTTGCGTGAAAATTATTAAAGTGAGTTTCAGATTCCTTTGGGGAGAGAGGCAAACTGTTCTTTAAGAGTAAATCTCCACCAATCTGGGTAAAACCAGCAGACGGAAGGACGCACGCAATGCGTTCTGATGAGCATCATGGGAAGGGAGAACTGTATTTTGTCAACCTCATCAGTCATCCATCTGCTATAGCTGTCCTGTCTCTCTTTTATTGTTTGTCTGGTAACCTCATCAGTCATCCATCTGCTATAGGTGTCCTGTCTCTCTGTTATTGTTTGTCTGGTAACCTTATCAGTCATCCACATCTGCCCTAGTTATCCTCTCTCTCTTTTACTGTTTGTCAACAATGGCTTACGAAGATATTTTAACAGAAATATACTATCCAGACTTTTTTCCCCGGTAGGTAATAATATGTAAAAGACATTAGCTCACAAGTTTTGGAATAGTGGAAACAGATCTCTAGTTTTTGGAATAGTACATAACAATAGACTGTAAATAAAGAGCCGTATATTTTTAAGATTTATATATAAAAAGCATGACGATGAGTAAAAATAACTAATGACGAATTTGTGAGAAGAGATGGAGAGACAAGAAGAATTTATGAGAAGAGATGGAGAGACAGAAATCTTGTCCAAAAAAATAAGAGAGAGACAATGTACTTTCATAGGACACGCAGTGAGAAAGGGGGGGCACTGAAAATATTATAACATCAGGAAAAACAGTAGGAAGAAGATAAAGAGGAAGACCAAGAGAAATGATAGTGGACAGTCTGAGAGGAGATCACCAACTGAGTTGATGGCCTGCATGAAAGATCGTGTACTCTGGAGAAGCATAATAGCCAACGCCAGTCGGCACGGCACCTGATGAAGATGATGATGATAGCCAAGGCCCTGGGCGGCGTTGTGGAATGATAGGTGTTGCATTTACATTTGACATGTATCGGCAGGTATAGAACATTCATTGGGTGCTTGAGCAATGCAGATACTTACCTTCCGTACTTTTGGTAGACATTGTGGTTGTCCTGGTTGTAGGAGCCGTCGTAGTTGGTCTTCTTGTTGTGACTGTAGATCTTTTCACTGAAGTTGTTGTCTGTTTTGTTGTTCTGGTTGTAGGTTTTGTTGTGGTCGTTATACGTTTTGTGGTTGTGGTTGTTGGGGTTGACGTTGTTGTTGTTACAGTTGTGGAAGTTGTCGTTGTTTGTTTCATTGTAGTGGTTGTAGCTGTGCTAGGTTTAGTTGTTGATGCAGTTGTTGAAAGTAAGAAAAATGAATAGAAAGTATGAGAGCGAGATGAGAATGTATACATGAAAAACATACGATATCCGATATTTCGGTGTGAGCCTTTTTCGAGGATTACATACACAAACGAGACAAAAAACGTATAACTAAACGAAAAACGTATCTTAATATGACATCATCCAGTAGTAGGAAACAGAGAAATGCGTGTCCACTAGATGAGGCATAGAGACCACTCGGGGCTACAGAAAGGAGAATCCAATAGAGCCAATCGTAAAGAAGGGGTGGAAAGAGAGAGAGAGAGAGAGAGAGAGAGAGAGAGAGAGACAGGTTGGGGAAAGGGGTAGGGCAATAGAAACATGATAGCCGCTAAAGGAGAAGATTTTGGGGGAGGAAAGGGGAAGCGTGGAGATAATGAATGAAGAGCATAAGCATCTGCAGGGAGAAAATGTGAAACTGGTGAATAGGACAAGACTATATAAACACCTACAGGTCGCCAGAGAAGAAGAGAAGGTGGTGATAGGGAGGGGGGCTAGGAGAAAGAAACAAGAAAGTAGAGTATGAAAAAGGGAGGGTGGAAAACTAAAGAAGTTAAAGAAAGCTGACGACATTGTTAAATCCAGCTGGGTGGAGACAGTCAGCCTGGAAATTAAGGCGCTGTTCTAGGACCCTCCGAGGTCATTAGCAGAACAAAAGCGGATTGCACTAACAGAAATGTCCTGTTTTCCCCTGTGGTTGCGTAAACCGGTCTCCCCTATATTTTTCATACCACAACGTTTGTACATAATAGCATAAATAACATAACATCTAAAGTGCACATGAAACCCTCCTGAACTGATAACATGGACTTAGGGAAGGAGATCTGGCTACCCTCAACAACAATCGGGCAAGTGTTGCATCTACGGCGTCAGCAACGTCTGGTACCATAAAAAGTGTCATCTGTTTTAAGGCGACTACGAACTAAAAGGTCCCTGAGGTTCTTGTCCTGTCTGAAGGCCACCAATGGGGGTTCCTCAGAAATTTCACGTGTATCAGGCTCGGTCTGAAGGAGATGGAGATGGCGAAACAGCATGTTTTTAACTGCCAAGCTATGAGGGTGGTGCGTGAGTACCAGTTTAACTCTGTCCGAGCTACAGTGCGGTTTAGGGGTGAGGGCCTGTTGCCGTGATATATGGCTGATATCTGCGGTTCCAAGATGACGAGAGAACGTGTTCTGGATAGCCACGTTGACGGAAGAAATCTAGCATTGATGGCCTTGATCCTAGAAATCAACATCCTCAATACACAAACGTCGCAACCTAAGAAGCTGGGAAAAAGGAATAGAGTCCTTACACGATCTGGGATGGGAGGAAGAGTACAGTAGATAGCTGTGAGAGTCTGTAGGTTTATAATGGACAGAAATAGTAAGCCCGATAGGGCCGATAGTAATGGCAATGTCGAGAAAGTTAGCGGAAGTAGTAGAGACATGGGAGGTGAAAGAAATAACAGGATTGTACTCCTTAATAAAAGTGATACAGTTGTCAAGGTCTTCCTCTGGCATTGATATGATTGCAGTGCCATCATCTATGTAGAGTCTATAGAAGGCTGGAAAGGGGCCTCTATATGCTCTCAGAACCTTGTGTTTGAGAAGTGGCCCATGAACAGACACGCTTTTCTCTGTTTCCTACTTCTGGAGGATGTCATATTAAGATAAGTTGTTCGTTTAGTTATACGTTTTTTGTCTCGTTTATGTATATATTCCTCGAAAAAGGCTCACACCGAAATATCGGATGTTCTACGTTTTTCATTTATACATTCTCATCTCGCTCTCATACTTTCTATTCGTTTTTCTCACTTTTCTCACTTTACTCACTCCCTCTGCCAACTTGTAAAACTGCACCATACACCTCAGTCTACCTTTATTATTAGAACCAGTTTTACTGAAGTCACCATCCCTTTTATCTGTCACATGCTACTACAACTACTACTACTGTTAATATGCATTAGTGTCCAATACTCCTACTATTACTATTAATAAACATTACCGTCCGATGCTACTACTACTATTACTGTTAATATACATTATTGTTTCTGGCTTCTGATATTACTGTTAATATACATTACTGTTTTTGGCTTCTACTATTACTGTTAATATACATTAATGTCTCATACTACTACTACTACTACTACTACTATTACTACTACTACTACTACTACTACTACTACCACTTTACTACTACTACTACTACTACTACAACTACTACTACTATTACTACTACTACAACTACTACTACTATTACTACTACTACTACTACTGTTAATATGCATTACTGTTTGCGGCTTATACTATTACTGTTCATATACATTACTGTCCCATGCTACTACTACTAGTACTACTAGTACTACTGCTACTACTACTACTACTACTAGTACTACTGCTACTACTACTACTAGTACTACTACTACTACTACTTCTACTAGTACTACTACTACTACTACTACTACTACTACTACTGTTAATATACGTTACTGTTTCTGGCTTCTACTATTACTGTTAATATACATTAGTGTCCCATGCAACTACTACTCCATTACTGCTCCTACCTCACTGCTATTACAATACTACTACTACTACTACTACTACTACTACTACCAATACTACTACTACTACTACTACTACTACTACTACTACTACTTCTACTACTAATGCTACTATTCTTACTACTACTACTACTATCAGCATCACATTATTACTGCTAGAATACTATTTGTTGTACTAGATTTGACTGTAACTGGCTAGTTTAGATTTGTATACTAAAAATAGTATATTATGAAGGACTATTGGCTAAGAACAAGCAACTGAAGGATCTAACCTACAAGATATATCTTTGTCTGTATTGCCAGCATTAATATGAGTTCTAGAATTGCCAGTATTAAAAATAATTATAGTACCAGATGTAAATATATGTATTAGTATTAATAGATATGGTAGTAAATGTGGTACTAGCTGTAATGACAGGTGAGGCACCAGTGGTGGCATTTATTGTATTAAGATTACTTGTGGTTAATCTCTGTACTAAACTCTGGTAAACAAGGGAATGACATGAGAGACAGTAAGGAAGACAGCGCAGGGCAAACAGAAGTGGAAATTTTGTGTGTTTTGGGGCTCTGAAATGACAACAGACAGACAGACAAACAGATAGATAGATAGATAGATAGATAGATAGATAGATAGATAGATAGATAGATAGATAGATAGATAGATAGATAGATAGATAGATAGATAGATAGATAGATAGATAGATAGATAGATAGATAGATAGATGAACGGAGTGGCGGAAAGACAAACAAACAGACAGACAGATATGGTATTAATAAGATTAGAAAAGTTCTGTTCCTGTAACTTCGTGCTTGTAATTGTTGATGTTAGCAGATTTTATAATGTGTTAACTTCTGTTATTAAGAGTAATAATAGAAATAGTAGATATGATATCTGCAATGGTAATTATTTGTATTTACAACTCTAAGCTAAAACATGGGGCGCCTAGTCTGACAGAGGACGGCTCTGCTATGGTTAAAATGGAAACATTTTACTCTTCAAGTTATGTAAAATGGAATAAATCTTTGTGTACTTCTCACTGTTACAGGGACTGGGCTTTGTTTTCCATATTCTTAAATCAGGGAGTGAAGACGCTGTCAGATTTGGCAGTCAGCGACCCATAGATGATATGCTAGCGTCAGGGTTAGCAGACCATAGCTAATATGCTAGTGTCAAGCTTAGCGAACCATAGCTAATATGCTAGTGTCAAGCTTAGCGAACCATAGCTAATATGCTAGTGTCAAGCTTAGCGAACCATAGCTAATATGCTAGTGTCAAGCTTAGCGAACCATAGCTAATATGCTAGTGTTAAGCTTAGCGAACCATAGCTAATATGCTAGTGTCAAGCTTAGCGAACCATAGCTAATATGCTAGTGTCAAGCTTAGCGAACCATAGCTAATATGCTAGTGTTAAGCTTAGCGAACCATAGCTAATATGCTAGTGTCAAACTTAGCGAACCATAGCTAATATGCTAGTGTCAAGCTTAGCGAACCATAGCTAATATGCTAGTGTCAAACTTAGCGAACCATAACTAATATGCTAGTGTCAAACTTAGCGAACCATAGCTGATATGCTAGGGTCAAGGTTAGTGAAACATAGCAGATATGCTAGGGTCAGGGTTAGTGAAACATAGCTGATATGCTAGGGCCAGGGTTAGTGAAACATAACTGATATGCTAGGGTCAGGGTTAGTGAAACATAAGTGATATGCTAGGGTCAGGGTTAGTGAAACATAAGTGATATGCTAGGGTCAGGGTTAGTGAAACATAACTGATATGCTAGGGTCAGGGTTAGTGAAACATAACTGATATGCTAGGGTCAGGGTTAGTGAAACATAACTGATATGCTAGGGTCAGGGTTAGTGAAACATAAGTGATATGCTAGGGTCAGGGTTAGTGAAACATAACTGATATGCTAGGGTCAGGGTTAGTGAAACATAACTGATATGCTAGGGTCAGGGTTAGTGAAACATAACTGATATGCTAGGGTCAGGGTTAGTGAAACATAAGTGATATGCTAGGGTCAGGGTTAGTGAAACATAACTGATATGCTAGGGTCAGGGTTACTGAAACAGCTGACCAAGGCCCTGTCCCACATCTCTGTTGGTACTCCCAGTAACAGGCCTAACCTGGCTAACGGATAAGGGGCCATCATAATCTCCATAGTGGTGGAGTCTGCTAAAGAAGCATTGCACAACCCCTGCTTTTTAGCTGTACTCCAGGATTGAAAACATAGCCGCCATAACCCTCTACCACGCCGATACAATGCTGCTGTCCAACACCTCCACAGCATCGGCTGCAAAGAATACCAGCTCGCAGTTACAGGGAGATACAGCACAAGAGAAGACAAGATTCTTCCATTAACCCTAGTTACACCTCACGCTGAAACAGTGGAACGGCTACTACTGTAACATTAGAATGTAGGGTCTTACATCTGTCGCTTGCTGGCACGCTGGAGCTGACACTGACGTGCGCGTCGATAATGAGGAAGAGGTCTCCTATATGTAGAGTCTGGAACCCAGAGACTGGGACACGAGGGGGTTCCTGTTGACAGTAATACATGCAACATTTGGTGACAGTATTACATGCCCCATTTGGTGACAGTAATACATGCAACAGTGTCAGTCAAGAGAATGAGAGATCAGACCAAAAATGGAATAATAAAAAGAGGTTTTTAATATGCAGGAATAAACAATAATCAATAACTGTTTAAAAAATGTAATGCTATAGCACAAAATAAACATCAAGTCAGCATACACACTGGATGAATTCAGAAACTATTCCGTAATTACTTTTATATCTTAAAAATGTTATAACATATTTTAAATGGCATTATACAGGAATTTAAAAACCACAAATATGAACTGTATTACAAGGTTATGTCGCGGGGACAAATCTTAATCGAGCTAACGAGTGTCTGATCCAGCACAGAGTTATAATGTTAGCGTTCGAAACAAAATACTTTAGAAAACTTCTTTGTTTCTCATTTGAACAAAAAAAAAACAACATCAACAAAATGTGTACTTGTAACAGATGGGCATCACTTTTGTATTTCTCGAAAGTAAAATTGATTTTAAAGACAATGAGTAATGAATATATATTATATCTTATATATGGTATATCCTTCCCCTGCCGTTAAACGTCACATAGGATTCGCAAAATAGTTCGCCAATTTTTCCTGTCTTCGGCGAGTCTTTCAACCTCATCAAAGGATTTTATGCCTGTTAATTTGCCCTCTCTTAACAATGTCATCTTCAGAGTTTCACGCGGTCTGCCTCTTTTTCTTTGGCCTGTTGTGTTCCACTTGATAGCTTGTTTTGGGATTCTCTGATCATTTCTTCTCATCAAGTGAACAACATATGTCCATCTCCTTTTCCTGATCACCCATGAGATTGGTTGTTGTTCTGTCATCTATCTTATCTCTGCATTGTTCTTGAATTCATTCCACTTGGTGTGGAGTATTTTAATTATCAATTTGTTTTCAAAAGAGTCTGATTTCTTTTCTATTTCTTTAGTTGTTTTCCAGCTTTCACATGCATAAATGAGGCTGGATATTACATTTTAACTGAATAGTCTTAACTTGGCTTTTGTGCTTATAACTTTTGAATTCCATATGTTCTCAAGATTCTGGAAGATTTATGCTGCTTTTGCAATTCTGATCCTAACTTCCTTTCTAGTGTCACGATCCTGATCTATGTAGCTGGCAAGGTATGCAAAATGATTGACTTCTTCAATATCTGTCCCTTCTATGTGCATTTTTCCATTTTGATTAATGGGAATTTTCATTATTTTTGTTTTGTCTTTGTTAATTTCAAGTGCTATTTTGCTAGCCAGTGAAGACAGGCTGTCTGTTTTTTCTTGCATGGAATTCACATTATTACTGATAAGAGTTATATCATCAGCAAAATCAATATCTTCTAGTTGGGTCACATGTACCCAGTCAATACCTGCGTTACCTGCGCAGCATTTTTTCATTATGAAGTCTATTGTAATCCCAAAAAGTAAAGGAGACAGTATACATCCTTGTTTCACACCTGTTTCAATCTGGAACCATTCACTCATCCCTTCTTCTGTCTTGACTGCACAAACATATCCATTGTAGAAGTCCTTACTGATGTTGGCAATTTTAGATGGTATTCCATATAGACTTAAAATTCTCCATAATGAATCTCTGTGTATGCTATCAAATGCCTTTTTAAAATCTATGAAGTTCAGTATTAATGGTTTCTGCTTTTCAATATGTTCTTCAAGTATTATTCTGAAAGTAAAGATCTGGTCGAGACAGCTTATCCCTTTTCGAAATTCTGCTTGTTCTTCTCTTATTGCAGTATCCACTATATCTTTATGTCTATTCAAAATGACCTTGCAAAATACTTTTGACACAACTGATATTAAGGTTACTCCTCTTCAGTTGTTACAGTCACTAAGGTTGACTTTTTTTGATATTTTAACAATGATTCCTTTCTTCCAATTAGAAGGGACCTTCCTTTCTTTCCAAAACTTGTTATACATTCTCTGTAGTTGTCTCATGTTGTCACTATTGATAGCTTTTATCATTTCGGCTGTTATTTCATTTCACATGCAGCTTTGTTGTCAGCCATTAAATTCACTGCTGTTTCAATTTCATGCACTTTAATTTCATCTAGGTTGACATTTAGTTGTGGAGTTGGTAGTCAGTTTCAAGGTTTAACAATTCTTTTTGGTGTGGTCTTTAATTGATGTTAATATTACTAATATTTACATGTAATTATGTTGATCGGCTGTCGGCGTGCTTTGGCAACCCTACTGAAAACTAAAGTCTTACACCTGAATTGTGTGTGTGGTCTGTGTGTGTGTGTGTGTGTGTGAGAGAGAGGGAGGGGGTGGTAAATCAGGGAGCGGATTCTGTATCTGTAAGTACTAAGTCTGTTAAGAGAGAGCGGATTCTGTATCTGTACGTACTAAGTCTGTTAAGAGAAAGCGGATTCTGTATTTTTAAGTACTAAGTCTGTTAAGACGGAGCGGATTATGTATCTGTAAGTACTTAAGTCTGTTAAGAGAGAGCGGATTCTGTATCTGTAAGTACTTAAGTCTGTTAAGAGAGAACGGAATCTGTATCTGTAAGTACTTAAGTCTGTTAAGAGAGAGCGGATTCTGTATCTGCAAGTACTAAGTCTGTTAAGAGAGAGCGGATTCTTTATCTGTAAGTACTTAAGTCTGTTAAGAGAAAGCGGATTCTATATCTGTAAGTACTAAGTCTGTTAAGAGGAAAATCTCTAATACTAAATTTGCTGAAGCTGCTTGATTGTGCTGATTAAATAAACGTCTGTGACAGTATTACGTTAAATACTTACAACACAGAACTACACAAAGATACAAAGACAGCAAGGAGAGATCAGAAATAAAAGAGACTTAAAGCTAACAGGGCCCGCAAATGTAAGAACATGACTGAAAGAAAGCTTCTAGAAACATGATCAAGTCGCTCACCTCGAAAAGCGTATCTATAACTTTGGCGCGTACCTCCGGGAACATGGGACTGCTGAATTCCAGACTGAAATATATTTTCTCTGGGTATTCCTCTAACACCCTCTGCCTGAAAATGATAACAGAAACGATGACCAGACAAGTCATAGAAATAACAACAGGACATACAACACAGTGTCCAAAAATTACCAGAGAAATGAAAAAAAAAGTTGTTCCTCCTTACATTGAAAGTAAACTCGTGTGTTGCATATATTTAGGCCTGATTTCTACAGTTGTTGCATATACATAGACTTGATTTCTACAGTTGCTATATATATATATATATATATATATATATATATATATATATATATATATATATATATATATATTCATTCATTCATTCCTTTGCATGTCCCTTGCGGAACTTTGCCTCCCAAACAGCACTCTTGTATTCCTCTCGGTTGTGAGCAAGATGGCCTGCTGCTGCTGCATCCATTTCCAGATCATCAACGATGTCTTGCAGCCATCTTCGTTTCGGTCTTCCTCTCCTTCTTTTTCCCATTATGTATCCCTCCAATATGGTCTTCTCTAAATTATCATGACGTTTAATGTGGCCAAAATATTTAAGTTTTCTCTCTTTAATCCTCTTTACTAGCCAGCCTTCATCAATATTAAGCTCTTGCAGTATAGATATATTTGTTCGTTTTTGTGTCCACGATATTTGGAGAACTCTTCTATAGCATTTACATTCAAAGGCATTTATGTGCTTCTCAGCTGTTTTGTTAAGTGTCCAGGTCTCACAGGCATATGTTGCGATGGGAAAGATGCATGCCCTTAAAAATCTTATTTTTGTGGTTCTGTCTGCTCCTCTCCACAGATTCTTTATTTGTTTTACTTTCTGAAGAGCAATAGATGTCCTCCTTTTAATTTCCCTCATTGTATCTCCATTATTAGTTAGTAGTGATCCAAGATATTCAAAACTCTCCACTTCTTCCAGTTTTTCCTCATTGATACATATTTCAGTTGCCTTGTTTGTTTTATCAGTTGTCATCACTTTAGTTTTCTTTGCATTAAGATAGAGGTTCTGCTCTTCGCTGTTCTTGCGGACTGACATAATCAGTTTTTCCATTCCTTCTTGTGTTGTGGACAGCAATACTGTGTCATCAGCATATCTAATCTCTGGTATTTCATAACCTCCAACTGTTATGGCATCGTCATATTCTTTGTCTACATCTTCTCTAACATTCCTCATTATATTTTCAGTATACAAGTTAAATAAGTAGGGTGACAATATGCACCCCTGACGGACCCCTTGTTGTATGTCAAACCAACTTGTTGTTTCACCATTTATTCTTACTGCTGCTTGTTGGTCTAAATACAGCAGTGATGTTAATTGTATCAATTGTGTTGGAAATCCCATTTTTTCCATTATTTCCCAAAGTTTCTGGTGTTGTACACAATCAAATGCCTTTGAGTAGTCTATAAAGGATAAATATAGATTCACATTAAACTCCCTGCATTTCTCTATTATTAATCTTAGATTGAATATATGATCTCTTGATCCTCTTCCTTGCCTGAAGCCAGCTTGGACCATATTGACTTCTTCTTCTATTTTCTTTCGAAGTCTACCCATTATGATTTTTAACAGAATTTTACTGGCATGACTAATCAGGGCAACAGTTCTGTAGTTACCCTTTTTTGGCAGTGGAATGAATACAGTTATTTTCCATTCTTTTGGCCAAATACCTGAATGCCATATCTTTTTACATAGTGCATGATAGATTGTTGCACATTCCTTTCCTCCTGCTTTAATAAATTCAGCGGTTATCTCATCACATCCTGGTGATTTACCATTTTTCAGACTCTTTATTGCCCATAAAACGTCTTCCATTGTCGGCTCGGGTTCTTTCTCCTGCAATAATAATTCACACTGTTGATTTCTGCTTCCACAGTCGGTTGTTTCATACATTCTTTTGCAATAGTCCTTCCATCTTTCCAGAATATCCTCTGTCTCTGTCAGGGTATTCCCCATCTCATCACAAATTACATTTAGCTTAGGTGTGACATTTCTCGTCAATGTCTTCATTTCTTTAAACATTTCACCATCTCTTCCACACCTCTGATGTTCTTCTATTCTTTCACAACAATCTTGTATGTATTGTTTTTGTCTTTTCTTATGTTTCTTCGTACTTCTTTTGTTAAAGTTTTATATTTATCTTTGTTGTTGTTTGTCACTCTCCACTGTGTCTTCATTTCTCTACATTGTTTTATCAGTTCTAGTGTACCTGCTGTGATCCATCCATTCTTTTGTGTTTTCTTTACTGGAACCATGTCTTTAGCTGTTGTTACTAAGATATCTTTGGCCTGCGTAGCAATTCATCTGGTGTCATCTCTTCCTGTACAGCCATCAGGATTTCGAAACGGTTCTTCACTTCTATACCGTATTGTTCTGGTATATTTGTAAGGTCAAAGCGGAGTGGTCTTGATCCCATAACTATCTTTTTTATCTTTATCTTCATGTCTGCTATTAATAACTCATGGTCCGTGTCACAATAAGCACCTGGCAAAGTTTTTGCTGATGTTATGCTGGACCTCCACCTTCTCTGCACTAAAATGTAATCTATTTGATTCCTGGTTTTCCCATCAGGTGATGTCCATGTGTAAAGTCTTCTTGGATGTTGTTTAAAAAGTGTGTTAGCGATCATTAGCTCATTTTCCATACAAAACGCCATTAGATTGTCACCTGCCGCATTTCTGTGTCCTATGCTAAATTTCCCTACAACATGTCCTTCATCTTCTGCTCTTTCTGTACCAATTTTTGCATTAAAATCACCCATTATAAATACAATATCATTTTCCGTACCTGGTCCATTGTCGTCTGCAGTGTGTTATAAAAATGTTCTACTTCATCTTCTTCTGCTGCTGATGTAGGTGCATATACCTGGATGACTGTTACATTTCTAGGAATGCCCTTAAGTCTGATTGTTAGGATTCTATCACTTACTGGATTGTAACCTAGTAATGCTTTTGATGTTGATTTGTCCAAATAAAAAGCCACTCCATTATTTCCTCCTACTTCTCCGCCAGAATATATAAATATATTATCATTCTCGCTCTTAAAGTGTCCTGATCCTTTCCATCGATGTTCGCAGATTCCCAAAATGTGTATCCGCGTTCTTTTCATCTCGTCACTTATTACTTGATATTTTCCCTCATACATACTTCTTACATTCCATGTTCCTACTCTTATCTTTCTTTTTAGTTTGATACAGGGGTTTTCCTTGGTAACACCGTCAGGATTTTGTCCGTCATCACAATTACTAGTACCGACCTCTGCCTCACACTCTTCCCCAGTGTTAAAATTAGATCTATCTGGCCTGGGGGACTCACCACCAGATCTTTTTCCTATTTGACTTTCCATGATTGCTGCTTGGGTTTCTTGGTATGTTTCCAGAAGGTAGTTTACCATTGCTTTCCTTCCGGGCAGTGACTGTACTAGTCAGTGATCGTAGCCATTGTCCCTACATTGAGATAATCTGCCTACCATCATAGAATGGTGACCATAACCAACATTATCTGTCAGCTGCTCTCCCATTCCATCCACCACCTGCTCCCATGGCTTCACGTCACCCTGATCGGGGGGCTATACGGGTACTCCACCTTGCCCAAGGGTGTCCCGTAGACTGACGGAGGTAAGGAGGCGTCTTACTTCTCCTTTGATAGGGGATACCCCTACCCCGCTAACCGCTCTCGTGGGTTAAAAATGGTAAAATTCAGGTAAACCACTTTTGCCCACTAGGCATGGATGTCTGAATTATGTTTCACGTTTAGTGAACTGAATAGCAATTTAAAAAATCTTGCCATGAAAATACAGTGCTCAGTAATCTAATAAGCCTTAGCAGTGAAGTATCCAGTAACATAAATCTCACCATCAAGATATTCAGCAACATATGAGTCTCCCCACCAAGATATTCAGCAACATGTGGGCCTCCCCACCAAGATATTCAGCAACATGTGGACCTCCCCACCAAGATATTCAGCAACATGTGGGCCTCCCCACCAAGATATTCAGCAACATGTGGGCCTCCACACCAAGATATTCAGCAACATGTGGATATGTTGATAAGTATATGTTGGTTAATATGTTTCTCATTCTCTGAAATACAGTCTTTGCTTGGCCCATTCTGTTCCTAATTTCTGTTCTGCATTTCCCATCTGAAGTTATTATTGCTACAAGGTATTTTAATTTCTGCACCTGCTTTAGAATAGTTCTGTTTAATTTAATACTGCATGCTGGTGGATTCTGTTTCTTAGATATAACCATAGTCTCTGTCTTTTTGATGTTCAAAGTAAGGCCTTTCTGTTTACAATCCCTATCACTTTCGGGGAAATCCATGCGCCACTGAAATTCACAGCTCACAATGCTGCCCCAAGCTCTTAACTCAGTAGCTGGGGCGCCAAACCAGCCGCCCAACCCACAACACAACGAAACTGGCGCAGACAAAGCGTAGAGAAAGGCAAACAAAGGCACAATCAGCAACGGTCACATTCGCCCTTCCGCCATGTTGAAACCGGAAGTCTATATATATATATGTACATATATATACCTGATTTCTATTGTTGTTGCGTATACATAGATCTGATTTCTACAGTTGATTCATATATGTAGTCCTTATCTATACAGTTGTTACATACACTTAGACCTGATTTCTACAGCTGTTGCATATACATAGACTTTGTTTTTACAGTTGTTGCATATATTTAGTCCTTATCTATACAGTTGTTACATATACTTAGACCTGATTTCTACAGCTGTTGCATATGCACAGACTTTATTTCTACAGTTGTTGCATATTATTAGGCCTGATTTCTACAGGTGGATCTTTCTTTTCTTATGCCTCTAACATTGGCATGTATGGCGTCCTCTGGGGTCTCTTGTCCTGCAAGTAGATTTTACTCCCATTTTCGAGCCAGCTTTCCTAGCACTGGCACATCAGATAACCCTATTTACAGAAGCGCGAGTGTAGCTGTTCTGTATCCACTGACTTTGCATGAAAAATCCCTGTAACAGGTAAAGCTTTATTACAAGTAAGTGGCGTTGTAGAAGAAACGGTAGCTGTTGTACCTGGTTGCCCTTCAGCTTCAGCGGTATTTGCCAATTGTGCTCTTTGATGAAAAGAAAGTGACTAATCATCAATGACATCAACGGTCAATGAAGACTTATTCAGATCAGATAGTCACGCCAATGGGGGTAGGAGCTCATCTCTCCACTCGTTCAGTCCTCTGTGTCTTGAACCAAGCTGATTGCCGTTTTCCCACCAAACCATGCAGTCAGGTATTTATGTCCCTCTCTGTCTTTTGCTATTTATCTTTCCAGTTATGACCAATGTTTCGAGACCTTCATGTCTGTTGACGTGTCCGAGAAACTTTGATTGTGTTTTTTCTGATGTACGGCGCTAGGTTTGCTTGCTGTAATACTTCTTCATTTGTCTTTCTAACTGTCCATGGTATGCGAAGCATTCTTCTCATGAACCACATTTCAATAGGCTTTATTCTTTGTTCTAAATGTTTATGTGTTCATGTTTCACTTGCATAAAGTAGAATAGGTTCTATATAGCACCTTAGGACTTTCTTTCTTACTGCCAATGACAACTTATTATAATACAGACATGTTCTGTGAAGAAATATGATGACCTTTTCCACGATCATTTAGAAGATTGAAAGTATTTATAGTTGTAATAAATAGATGGCGCTGCTCGTGGGACAGCCAAATATAGCTCATCAGGAGCTAATCATGACCACAATGTTCCAGATAAATGAAATGATGTGGAGCCAAGGCCAGACCAACGAAGCACACATTTATAGTTCAGTTTGCTTTGTAAGGTACGCTTCAATTACCGAAGAAAGCCAGTTTTGTCTATTAGACGTCCAGTTTGGTGCTTATTTTTGAACATTATCATCGTATTATTAAATATCATAAAAGTATAATTTTACAGATACAGGGAGGCAACCCCAGTGTAACGTGAAGACCCTCATCAAGTTAGGAAATACGTAACTGCTTCATCACATTATACCAAAGATGTGGTCGTGCGAATATATATATCTTATCTTATATCTTATATCCTTCCCGTGCCGTTAGACGTCACATAGGGCTCGCAAAGTAGTTCGCCAATTTTTCCTGTCTTCGGCGAGTCTTTCAACCTCAACAAAGGATTTTATGCCTGTTAACTTGGCCTCTCTTAATAATGTCCTCTTCAGAGTTTCACGCGGTCTGCCCCTTTTTCTTCGGCCTGTTGTGTTCCACTTGATAGCTTGTTTTGGGATTCTCTGCTCATTTCTTCTCATCAAGTGACCAACATATGTCCATCTCCTTTTCCTGATCACGTGTGAGACTGGTTGTTGTTCAGTCATCTGTCTTATCTCTGCATTGTTCTTGAATTCATTCCACTTGATGCCGAGTATTTATATATATATATATATTTATATATATTTTATATATATATATATATATATATATATATATAAAAATTGTGTCACTTTATTTTCAGCCAAAGATCACCTTTTATGAAAGTATCTGATTAGTTATGCCTTCAGATGTGATGTACCACTTACAAAATATACTATACTGGAAAGTATGATTAGTTATGCTTTCAGCTGTGATGTACCACTTACAAAATATACTATACTGGAAAGTATATGATTATTTATGCCTTCAGCTGTGACCTACCACATACCAGTGATATACTGAAAAAGATCCTGATGGCTATGTAATGTAAAGCAATAAATACAAACATTGGGTTAGAAAATGTTATAGACTATGTGAAACCTGAGAAGTGAATAACGCCAGTGTTGAGTCACCTGTAAGCAGAGAAATTCATGACACTTGTAAGAATTAAGTGTGGGTAACGAACACTGATGGCAGTTCCTCAACGCATCTAAAGACAAACATATGCCACATAACTAAATATATGCTCGAACTCCGGCACACAAGTACATTCAAATATGAGCAACCAATCCATGAACCACAGAGAAGGAACACAATTTTAACACTTTTTTTAACAAATCATGGTTTTGTTGATGCTCCTTCTCTTTTACTGTTCTGTTTAAACGCCGCACAGAGAGAGAGAGAGAGAGAGAGAGAGAGAGAGAGAGAGAAAGAAAGAGAAAGATAGAGAGAGAGAGAGAGAGAAACTGATGTGCGGTCTAGTCTAAGAAGTTGCCAATATTGTATTTATACAAGAGGATAATTTGTTTCAGCCTTATTTTGGGCTGTCATTACTACTACTATTACTACTACTACTACTACTACTACTACTACTACTGCTACTGCTACTGCTACTACTACTACTGCTGCTACTACTACTACTACTACTACTACTACTACTACTACGATACTACTATTATTACTATTGAATAACTGGATGATATACAATAATTTAATTTTAAGTTAAATAATTTATTTCAATCATTTTACCAGTTTCTATCAAACTATTATTTTATATTATCATTTTATTTTTAAGACGCTCTTGTCTTATATTTACACATAAATTAATTTCATTTTCACGTATAAACTTCCTTTCACAACTTTTCATATTTTTCCCCTCATAGTAAATGTTCAAGTCTGACATTTAACAGTTTTTAACTTATTTCTCTTTAACATTTGTAACAGTGTATTTAAACAACATGGACCCCATTAATCTGATACCGTTTTTCTCCTCTGCCTGGCTCAGAGATAATCGTAGTGTTAAAAATGTACATCCATTATATCCAACACTAACTTGTCTTCATTGTCAGATAACACTAGTCCTATGTGAAATATGTTCGCACTGAAGAAGATTTGGCTTTCATAGATTGTAGTGAGGCAGCAGATGAAGACAGTATGTCGACGTCAAATGTTACAAGCTGGTGACAAAAGTATGGCTCCATTTGATGAGGTTTTGCTGACTGGGTTGTCAACATAAAAACGTGTCACAGCTTCGTCGTACGACAACAACACGACGGCTGTAGGATATACTCCGACAGTAATCGGGTTCTGCAAAGTCCTCAGTGGTAGCAAATACAGGAATCTCAATACGTCATATGACGAAAGATATTTAATGGTGGGCACGATGTTGAAGGAATCAATGAGTGCGGCTGATGACTCATCAAATAGCTGATATTACTGGTGGAACACACAGGAAGAAAATAAATACACTGACATTAGAAACATAAGAGAAGTTCAATCACAATGACTCGAAAATATGAGGCATTCTGGTGTTTCTCTTAGTCCTAAGTTAGGTCACCTCTAACACAAAACTCTACAGCTCGCGTCGAGAGCCAACACTAAGGTCTGTCGTTCTCCTTGGCCAAAGTCCCAGAAACATTCCTCTTACAATTCTCGTGCCCCTAAGTTTTCATCCAGGACCCGTGCAAAGAAGTCAGTTTACCATGACAACTACGAGCTTCTCCAAGCTTCTCAAGCCAGGGGAGATCAGCTCAACCCACTTAAGTCGTAACTTAAATATGGAAAACGGAATATAACACCGAAAATTGTATACTGATACAGCATACACCACTGGCTAAACTGAGGTTTCTCAACCTTTTCCTGCGAGTAATAAATTATCCCTTTTCATTTGTTCTTTACTATGACACCATTTCACAACTTTACTAAACCTGCTTTATACTCGTATGTCAGGTACAGCTGTACTCTCCGCCAGAACTTAGTTGCAATTATCTGCATGGTAAAATATTACCGCTTCTCCTTAGCTGGAGATTCGTGTGAAACTGCCACTCACGAATGTCTATTTGACTAATATTAAATTCAAAATTCACAGCAAACATGTCTGTATACATCAGACATTATTCTACAGAGCCCCGTCTCTCGTGATATGATTCTTATCTCCACCAATAGTTGAAAACCATTTCAGAAAAAGAAAAAGGACTGACGATAAGGTAATTAAGTAATGGAAATTTTACCGTCTAGTTACACGCCTGTGTTACTTGTTTACTTAACTGCGTGGTTAATGTGATTCAAGGTCAGGTTTTGGTCGGCTACACTGTGTAGAACACAAGAATCAGAGTATCAGCAATTTCAATAATAACTCTACACTTTTTTCTTCTGTCCACAAACGCTGAAATTTTATTAATTCATGTTGGATGGGACATTTTTCAGAATGTTACTGTGCATAACAGAAAAGTGTTCAACAATTAGACACTTACCAGCCCCACAACTAAATGTCAATCTAGATGAAATTAAATTGCATGAAATTGAAACAGCAGTGAATTTAATGGCTAACAACAAAGCTGCAGGTGAAGATGAAATAACAGCCGAGATGCTAAAAGCTATCAATAGTGACAACATGAGACAACTACAGAGAATGTTTAACAAGATTTGGAAAGAAGAAAAGGTCCCTTCTAATTGGAAGAAGGGAATCATTGTTAAAATACCAAAAAAGGGCAACCTTAGTGACTGTAACAACTGGAGAGGAGTAACCTTAATATCAGTTGTGTCAAAAGTATTTTGCAAGGTCATTTTGAATAGACTCAAAGATATAGTGGATACTGCAATGAGAGAAGAACAAGCAGGATTTCGAAAAGGGAGAAGCTGTCTCGACCAGATCTTTACTCTCAGAATAATACTTGAAGAACATATTGAAAAGCAAAAACCATTAATACTGAATTTCATAGATTTTAAGAAGGCATTTGATAGCATACACAGAGATTCATTATGGAGAATTTTATGTCTATATGGAATACCATCTAAAATTGTCAACATCATTAAGGACTTATACAATGGATATGGTTGTGCAGTCAAGACAGAAGAAGGGATGAGTGAATGGTTCCAGATTGAAACAGGCGTGAAACAAGGATGTATACTGTCTCCTTTACTTTTTGGGATTACAATAGACTTCATAATGACAAAATGCTGCACAGGTAACACAGGTATTGACTGGGTACATGGGACCCAACTAGAAGATCTTGATTTTGCTGATGACATAACTCTTATCAGTAATAATGTGAATTCCATGCAAGAAAAAACAGATAGCCTATCTTCACTGGCTAGCAAAATAGGACTTGAAATTAACAAGGACAAAACAAAGATAATGAAAATTCCCATCAATCAAAATGGAAAAATACACATAGAAGGGACAGATATTGAAGAAGTCAATCAATTTGCATACCTTGGCAGCTACATAGACCAGGATGGTGACACTAGAAAGGAAGTTAGGATCAGAATTGCAAAAGCAGCATCAATCTTCAAGAATCTTGAGAACATATGGAATTCAAAAGTTATAAGCACAAAAACCAAGTTAAGACTATTCAATTCAAATGTAATATCCACCCTCATTTATGCATGCGAAAGCTGGAAAACAACTAAAGAAATAGAAAAGAAATTAGACTCTTTTGAAAACAAATGCCTAAGGAAAATACTCGGCATCAAGTGGAATGAATTCAAGAACAATGCAGAGATAAGACAGATGACTGAACAACAACCAGTCTCACGGGTGATCAGGAAAAGGAGATGGACATATGTTGGTCACTTGATGAGAAGAAATGATCAGAGAATCCCAAAACAAGCTATCAAGTGGAACACAACAGGCCGAAGAAAAAGGGGCAGACCGCGTGAAACTCTAAAGAGGACATTATTAAGAGAGGCCAAGTTAACAGGCATAACATCCTTTGATGAGGTTGAAAGACTCGCCGAAGACAGGAAAAATTGGCGAACTACTTTGCGAGCCCTATGTGACGTCTAACGGCACGGGAAGGATATAAGATATAAGATAAGATAAGAATTAGACACTATTCTGTACCATCTCTAATTCGATGGTCGATATTTCTTTAATTAATTAATCGTTTCTAAATCAAAGTAGAGTAATAAACAGAGATTAGATTTGCAGAGACCAAGCGTCATGGCCTTTGTGTCTGTTAATTGCTTCTGAACTACTTTTGTCTTATTCCTCTTCATCGTTGGCTCAGTTATCGACGCAGATCTCTCACACATGCTGCAGTTCGTTTCAGATTTCCAGCTTTAGCTGCGCCGAATTTCTTATGAGGAGATGAGGTCTAAGCTCCGACCACGCCCTTTGCCTTATGGGGTAATAAAGCTAGCACATTTGAGAGTCTGTGCCTCTTTGCTGCAGGTTAATAGATCAGCTGAGCTCATTTTCAATTTATATGTGGCCTTTCATCAAACAGATACTGTCTGGAAACGGAGATCTATTGTGTCTCATGACAGTACTATATGCCATAGTGAAGTATTTCTTGTCCGTCTTCGCATATTAACTGTGCACATTTCTTTGCTATCTTACTTACTAAATTATCTAATTTTTTTAAAGATATTATCATAAACTCAATGAAGTCTATCTCCCATGATGAATGACTTTATCTAGCCATTCATTAATGTTTGAATTAAGGTCTCATACCCAGTTCAAGACCTGCAAAATCTCTTGGATAAAGTCGCCAAAGAAAGTGAACAGAAAGGCCTTACTTTGAACATCAAAAAGACAGAGACTATGGTTATATCTAAGAAACAGAATCCACCAGCATGCAGTATTCAATTAAACGGAACCATTCTGAAGCAGGTGCAGAAATTCAAATACATTGGAGCAGTAATAACTTCAGATGGGAAATGCAAAACAGAAATTAGGAACCGAATATGCCAAGCAAAGAGTGCATTTCAGAGAATGAGAAACATATTAGCTAACACATCTTTATCAATGAATGTTAGAAAACGAGTCCTAAAATGCTATATTGAACCTATCTTGTTATATGGAAGTGAATCATGGACAATAGGCAAGTCTGCACAAAAATCATTGGAAGCAGAAATGTGGTGTATTAGAAGAATGTTGCGAATCCCCTGGACAGCAAAAATAACTAATGAAAAATGTATGAGAAGATCTGGAGAGACAAAATACTTTGTCAGAAAGATAAGAGAGAGACAATGTACTTTCATAGGACATGCAATGAGAAGAGGGGGCATTGAAAATATTATAACAGCAGGAAAAATAGAAGGAAGAAGATCAAGAGGAAGGCCAAGAGAAATGATACTGGACAGTCTGACGGGTTGGTGTGAGAGGAGATCACCAACTGAACTGATGGCCTGCATGAAGGATCGGGTACTCTGGAGAAGCATAATAGCCAACGCCAGTCGGCACGGCACCTGATGATGATGATGATGACCCAGTTCAACAGTTCTATACTATCAGTATGACCCTAGATAAAGGTGTATGTAGACAGAGTTGTAGAAAAAGATAGAAAGAGTGAAAAAGGTGGGCAGAAATAAGAATGACAGAAAGTGAGATGAGGACATATGAATGAAGAGCACAGAACAAGCCAATATTTCAGCAAAACCTATTTTCAAGGATCACATAAAAACAACTCAACGACACATCAATAAAAAAGTAAAATTTTCTCAAGGAAAGCCAGAAATAAGAGCATACTGAATCCGTGCAATATCTTGAAAATCTTGAATTCAAGCAGTCTGTTGACTACAATGAAAACTACTAAATTCATTGTAATATGTAGAAGACGTTGAACCTAAATTCATGGAATCTGTAGAAAACATTTGAAAGTACTGAATTCATGTAATCTGTGGATGACATTGAAAAGAACTGAATTAATGTAGTGTGTGGAAGATATTGGAAAGTATTGAATTCATATCATCATCATCATCATCATCATCATATGCCTTCTCCAGAAGGAAGGTTAACTGTAATGAATCTCCAGTTCTCTCGCTCCCTGGCCTTGATGGTGCACTCAGCCAGGCTGTGTCCTGCCTATTCTCGTATGTTATCTTCCCATTCACATCTCTGTCTTCCTGTTGCTCTTTGTTTTCTTTCCACCCTTTTTTCTAGTATGGTCTTCAGAATATTGTTATGTCTTTTGATATGGCCAAAGTATTTTCTTTCCTTCATCCTTATTTTTTTTAGAAGTTCACATTGCTCTTGGAGTTGTTATAAAACTTGTGGATTTGTTCTTTTTATTCTCCATATTATATTACCTAGTTTTCTGTAGAAGCACATTTCTGCTACATTAATCTTCCTCTCCATCTTGTTGCATAGAGTCCAGGTTTCTGCTCCATACATTAAAACATAGTAGATATAACATTTTACACCTCTTAATTTTATTTTTACGGGCAGATTTCTGGATACCAGTACTGTCTTCATGGTGTAAGATAACAGCACTGTCTTCATGATGTTGAATGTATGTTTTGTCATTCCTATCCTTTTCTTTATCTCCATCTCACATCTCCAATCTTCAGTTAATGCATGTCCTAGGCAGCTGTAGTTTGTCACTTGTTCCAGTCTCTCTTTGTTTACGGTTATATCCATCTGTGTCTTCTGGTCTTTCCTGCTAAAAACCATTACTTTGGCTTTCTTGATATTGATTTTTCAAGTCCCCATTCTTAGCTTGTGTATCATATATATTAATTTCTGTAGAGTCCGTGGATTCTCTGCTAGAAGGACCGTATCATCTGCATATCTTAAAACTGTTGACATCCCCCCCCCAATATTCTATGTTCTGTCCTGGTAGCTCATCTGAGTGCTTGAGGGTGTTCTCTGTGTACATATTGAATATATATGGAGACAAAACACGTCCTTGTCTCACTCCCCTCTTTAAGGGTACACTGTTTATGTCCCTGTGCATTATCTTAGTGATGATTTCTGTTCCAGGTAGAGATTTGTCATAATTTGGATGTCTTCGCCATCAAAACTGATTTCCTCAAAACATGTTATTAGTTTGTCATGCTTCACTCTGTACAAGGTGTGTCCGGTAAGTAATGAGACTTATTTATTTCAGCCTATCAGCAGGGCCGGGGGCGGATTCGCTGGGCCTGAAGGTTAGTGTGGGATGTTAGGTAAAGGGTCGATATCTCATCATTTGGCTCTGAGCTTTTACAGAGTGCGGATCGCTTGCGAAGTGGACAGTTGTGTAAGAGTCGTGTAACGGTTAAGGTGCAGATGAGTGTCGTGCGATTAGGTTTTATGTTGAACTTGAAAGATCCGCGACCAAGACGCTTGCTATGATACAGAAAGCCTACAGGAAGGATGCTTTTTCAAAAGCACAAGTGCTTCGATATCACAAGACGTTCAACGAACAAAGAGAGAGCGTCGAGGTTGAACATTGTGCAAATCGAAGATGAAATCAATGCTCATTGTCTTTCGACTCCAAAGGTGTTCTCCACAAAGTCTTCGTACAACCCGGACAAATGGTCAACGCAGCATTTTCCGTGGAAGTGCTTAAACGGCTGAAGAACAAAGTTGCGAGCGTCCGCCCAGAGATCGCCAACACTTGGGTTCTTCACCACAACAAAGCGTCCAGCCATGCATCGCTGCCAGTGAGTTTCTGGCGAAACAAACTGTGGAAACGCTGTGCCAAACTCCCTACAGTTTCCCCGGCTCAAATCAAGCTTGAAAAGCCACCATTTTTGGACTGTTAATGACGTGCAAGCTGCCTTGACGAGTGCTTTGAAGGAGATCCATGTTCAAGACTTCGAGGCGAGCTACGACGCGTACAGAACTGCTGGCAATGGTGTATTGATGCTCAAGGATGTTATTTTGAGGAATTTTAAGTATATGTAAGTACATCTTTAAAAAATCGAATTTAATAGAATATTACTTACTGGACACATCTTATGTAGTCTATAAAACAGGCGTATATATCTTTCTGAACTTCCATGTATTTCTTTACTAGTTCTCTTATGCAAATAATTGCCTCTCTTGTTCCGCTATTCTGTTTGAAACCAAACTGTTCGTCACTAACTTCTTTATCAGCTTGTTTTCTGTTCCAGGTAGAGATTTGTCATAATTTGGATGTCTTCGCCATCAAAACTGATTTCCTCAAAACATGTTATTAGTTTGTCATGCTTCACTCTGTACAAGGTGTGTCCGGTAAGTAATGAGACTTATTTATTTCAGCCTATCAGCAGGGCCGGGGGCGGATTCGCTGGGCCTGAAGGTTAGTGTGGGATGTTAGGTAAAGGGTCGATATCTCATCATTTGGCTCTGAGCTTTTACAGAGTGCGGATCGCTTGCGAAGTGGACAGTTGTGTAAGAGTCGTGTAACGGTTAAGGTGCAGATGAGTGTCGTGCGATTAGGTTTTATGTTGAACTTGAAAGATCCGCGACCAAGACGCTTGCTATGATACAGAAAGCCTACAGGAAGGATGCTTTTTCAAAAGCACAAGTGCTTCGATATCACAAGACGTTCAACGAACAAAGAGAGAGCGTCGAGGTTGAACATTGTGCAAATCGAAGATGAAATCAATGCTCATTGTCTTTCGACTCCAAAGGTGTTCTCCACAAAGTCTTCGTACAACCCGGACAAATGGTCAACGCAGCATTTTCCGTGGAAGTGCTTAAACGGCTGAAGAACAAAGTTGCGAGCGTCCGCCCAGAGATCGCCAACACTTGGGTTCTTCACCACAACAAAGCGTCCAGCCATGCATCGCTGCCAGTGAGTTTCTGGCGAAACAAACTGTGGAAACGCTGTGCCAAACTCCCTACAGCCCGGACTAGCCCCGGCTGGCTTCTTTTTGTTTCCCCGGCTCAAATCAAGCTTGAAAAGCCACCATTTTTGGACTGTTAATGACGTGCAAGCTGCCTTGACGAGTGCTTTGAAGGAGATCCATGTTCAAGACTTCGAGGCGAGCTACGACGCGTACAGAACTGCTGGCAATGGTGTATTGATGCTCAAGGATGTTATTTCGAGGAATTATAAGTATATGTAAGTATATCTTTAAAAATCGAATTTAATAGAATATTACTTACTGGACACATCTTATGTAGTCTATAAAACAGGCGTATATATCTTTCTGAACTTCCATGTATTTCTTTACTAGTTCTCTTATGCAAATAATTGCCTCTCTTGTTCCGCTATTCTGTTTGAAACCAAACTGTTCGTCACTAACTTCTTTATCAGCTTGTTTTCTGTTCTTTGGAGCCTGACTTTGAGGAGAATTTTAGTCACATGACTCATCAGAACCTGGGGAGCCTGTGGTTTTTGCTTTCTTGGGCAGTGCCACAAACACTGAATGTTTCAGTTCTTTAGGCATATGTCCCAGACTGCATATATCATTACATGTTTCAGTTCCTGAGGTATATGTCCCAGACTGCATATATCATTACATGTTCCAGTTCTTGAGATATATGTCACAGACTGCATATATCATTACATGTTCCAGTTCTTGAAGTATATGTCCCAGACTGCATATATCATTACATGTTCCAGTTCTTACGTATATGTCTCAGACTGCATATAACATTACATGTTCCAGTTCTTAGGTATATGTCCCAGACTGCATATATCATTACACGTTTCAGTTATTGAGGTATATGTCTCAGACTGCATATATAGTTACATGTTTCAGTTATTGAGGTATATATCACATACTGCATATATCATTGCCTGTACCAGTTATTGGGGTATAAATCACAGACTGCATATATCATTACATGTTTCAGTTCTTGAGGTATATATCACAGACTGCATATATCATTACATTTTTCAGTTCGTGAAGTATATGTCCCAGGCTGCATATATCATTACATGTTTCTGTTATATTTTGTCAGTTCCAAAATTCGTCAGCGCTTTTATCATTTCTATGGTCATGCCATCTTATCCTGTTACTTTACACTTTCTTATCATGTTTATGGATCTTTCAACCTCTGATTTCATTATTAGTGGACCATGTGTGTTCTTAGGGTTGGGTTTCTGTCTCTGTTATGTTTAAATAGGTCTCATATATTCTGTTCTTTCATTTTGCTATTTCATCTTCTTCTATTATTAACTGACCTCTTTTATTCTTGGTATATCCCCTGTTGTTTCTCATATACTTTCTTTTGGTAATGAGTGCTGTCTCTTCAAGTACCCCTCTTGCGTTGTGAGTGTGATTCATTTCTTCAACGGCGCTACATTTTTCCTCTGCCAATTTGTCTTGGTCTTGTCTGCATATACGCCGTATTTCTTTGTCAATATCTCTATATTTCGGTAGATTCGTGTAGTTCGCGGAAGACACTGGCAAGTACTGAATTCATTTTGTCTGTGGAAGACACTGGCAAGTATTGAATTCATGTAGTCTGTGGAAGACAATGAAAAGTACTGAATTCATTCAGTCTCTGGTGCTGATCGTGTAACCGGTAATTACCGGTAAATTACCGAAAAAAAAAAGAGACAAACCGAAACTTTTGGAGATCGTCGGTCTCTGTAACCGGTTTATATTATCGAAACCCTAGGAAAATGCAACCAAGGAAATCAGTTGGAAAATAACCAGTCCTGCAGAATGATGATACTCAATTTGCGTGGAAGACAACCCGCCAACTGTGGCTCTGGTCCAGCATATGAGCATTGTGTAAAGATAAAATGTCGCAGCAAGTAAGGTCATTTCATACCAACATGTAGCTTCTGTTAACTTTTGTAAAGTGTGTTTAATTTTACACTAGAAAAAAAAAGTATAAGGTACCGACAAAACCAGTATTTAGGAAAGTGCTTTGAGCACTGTGAACGATGGGTATAGTTTTAACGATTTCGAAAAGTCCTAGCGCGACCAGTGGTGTGTGGAAATCATAAGAAAGCATGACTTCTTGCAATATGCCGAAGATATAAGAAAATACTGAATCCATGCTGTCTGTGAAAGACATTGAAAAGTAGCGAATTCATGTAGTCTGTGAAAAACATTGGAAAGTACTGAATTCATACAGTATGTAGAAGAAGGTAGACAATACTGAATTCATGCAATCTGTGATATGCGTAGGAAAATGCTGAAATTAAGAAATCTGTTTCAAGAAGCCCTGTACAGAGTATGAAAATAACGCATCACTTTTTTGCTGCCAAGTACAGATAAATCCTACTCATTTACAGATCAGAAAGCATAAAAAAGTATCTCAACACAAAACTTCAGTCAGAGAGACTGTGTCTTGACAGACTGACCAAACGAAGAAAAGAACGCAGACTTTTCTAACACTCAGAACAGCATAAAATCTAGGCCACGGTCATTTATTCTACCGTCAGTTCAGCAGATAACAACAGTGAAAACTAATTTTATATCTTGTTCCCTCAGACTTAAGGCCCTGCAAAAAGTCCACAGCTTGTCATGATCGCCGTGCAACTCGGTCATTGAATGAATACACAATTCGATATTATAATGATACAATTACTCGCCCTTTTTTTCCTCTGTGCACGCCCTATCACTTCTATACAGACAAAGCTTGTGTTATGACTGCATCGTTGCTGCACGCAGAATCGATCCGAGTATGACCAGAGTGTTTCACAAATCGATATCAACGTGAAATATTTAAACTTCCCAGATATGCTCAGAAAACGAAACTTTGTTGCTATTAATTTCAGTGGATTTCTATTTCTTGTTTAATTACAGTTTTTTTTTAAAGTTACCAGTAATTTGTTTCGTACACGAAAATTTCTTATTTTTAAAATCGTTCTTGAAGCAGCTTCTGTTTGTTTTGAGGTAATTTTGGTTGCTAGAGTGAAAGATCCATTACTGTAGTGAAAACAGAAATGTTGCCGCCCAGGAGAAGCTCGTAAACTCAAGAGGCGAGAAGCCCAGTATAGCTTTCTTGGATGGTGTTTCTGGTTGTGTCTTTGGTGTGCTTTCTGTCAGCCTGGTTTAGTTTGAAATAATTTACTTTTCTACTAGAAAACTGTTATGTTTTGTTGAACTGTAAAGTGTAATCACAAAGTCTTCGCTTGTAAACTATAATAATGACCAATACGTAACAATCAACTGGAACTTTAATGACATTTCGCAAACGGTGAGTGATATTTTAAGCTTTTATATAGGAGCCTACGGTGGTGTAGTTGTTAGTGCACACGCCTTCCGATCAGAAGGTCCCTGGTTAAACTTCGCACTCGGGCGGAATTTATCGGGGTCGGGCCAGCCTCGAAACATGAGTAATTGGGGTTTCCCTGGGAAAGCAAAAGGCAGCGAGGACAGATGCAGGCAACCGCACCTCAAATGTTGCAGGGGCATAGAAATATGAAGGCACTAACACTTCACATCCCTACCAGACACACGTTTAGTTTACATCCAAACAATGCTTTTACTGCCCGGGTCGCAGTAGTATTTCCTGGAGAATGATTTTCATCTTCCTAATAAATCCTTCTTCTTTTACTTTGTCTAGGTATTGTATAAGGGTTGACAATACAATTAATATGTGATTTTATTGCTATTTATAAAAAAGTGTCTTTGAGTTATTAGCTTGTGATTTTTGTTAACTTTATAAATAGCTCAGTTTACGTAGCCATTTCCCTAGACGGCTACTGAAAGCATATTATATTTTACTACGTATTTTTACTTTTAAGTACAGTTTGTTTTTCTTAAATCAATGTCCCTCAAAACTGCTTAAGAATCATTGAAGTTTATTTCAATGAAGCATGCATACATTAAAAGTTATATCTACAAATAATGTGTTACCTAGCAACAAAGATTAGCTTATATAACTTTTTTGCACTTCTTTTTTCAGCAGCGATTGCAAAAAGCTTTAACCACTGGGAGCAGGCAAAGTCTATATAATAAAGCGGTCTAACATCTAAACGTTCGGGAAAAAAAAATGATCTTAGTCCAGTCAAGGTCTTTTCATTTTTATATGATTCTTATAACTTATATAATTGGATGCAGAGACCCATTACATAGCTTCCACATGGTATACAGTTCTCCAGACCTCCCATTCGGTTATCCGGGAGATAGACAATGGAACAATTCATCGTTCCTTAATCGCCCTGGCCCACGTCTCCCAGCCTCACCGAGCTTATTTCGGGAGCTTTCTATGAAACCTATGACAACAAACTACTCAAGAAAGCCGAGATACGTAAGTCCCTCTCTACTAAGAAGGCAAGAAAACGGAATCACCTGAAGAGCTTTAAGTCTGACATTCCTTGTGCAAAAGAAGCTGAAACTGAGAAAATAAAGAGCAAAAATAACACCATGAAAGCTGCATCCAACGCTAGCAATAAAAACACTGAGATGACTTTCAGCTTAGAAAACAAGGGCGTGTACCGAGGTCAGAGAGCAGAGCTGTATAATTCCAGCAGCCATTATAATAACACCAGCCATTATAATGACAGCAGCCATTATTATATCGACTTCACCAAGGACTTTGAAATAATCACGACAGACCATGAAAGAGCACTAGAAATTAACTTTAAAGAGGTTACCTACAGTCTACATAAAGAATCTATAGACACTGACATTCCGCCATGGAAACATAGGAAAGGAACGTATTCTGAATTCCCCATGTCTAAATATGAATACTTAATAGACATTCTCTTCCGATGTTTCGGGACTTTGTTCAGTCAGGATACCTTACCCCCACCATTTCACTGGGCTCCTCGTGTGTTGTTGTCAGCCTGGTCTTTGGTGACTATAGTGATCATTGCAACCTACACAGGGAATCTAACGGCGGGTTTCATGGACAACAGCAGGACATCTTCGTTCAAAACATTTGACGAGATGATATAAGATGGCAGATTCACCTGGGGAGTCGATAACGAAACGACGGTCTACGCATTCTTGGGGTCTTCTAAGAAAGGCACTACCTTACACAGACTCTATGAAGGTCTTCAACGTTTTTCCAAGAATAACCCAAGCGTTTTAGGAGACCTGAACAGCATGATCAAAAATTTAAAATCTGGAAAATTTGTAGCTCTCATTGCTAGTTTTACACTACAGTATCTGGAAGACTACACAGACTTAACAGACCTTGCAGTTATCCAGGACCAGCTTCTTAGTGCCTTCGGATGGTTCATTTTTCCACAAAATTTCGAATTAAACCTGTTGATTTCCGAACAAATTGTCAAAATGGCTGAGGCTAGAATTATAAACAGCCTGTTTCAGAGGCATTCAGTAAGACACAACGCAACTTCTAGAAACTTGGAGAACACGTCCAGTATGTATCTTGACCTGGACAACGTTATTGGACTATTCTACGTGTCTGGTTATGGGACAGCACTTTCACTTGTCATTCTGATAGGAGAGATGATGGTTCGTAGGCTAAAGAACAACAAAATACATCCTGACTCTAGCTACATCCAAAGATATCCATGAGCTTTAGTTTGCTTTCAGAAAGTTGCGTGGATACAGTTCTTGGTGAACTCTATGTACGTATTGAGCACTAAACTACTGCATATTTTAGAGAATGCGCTTGACAACATTCACTCTCGGTTTTTAAACGATTAGTAATTTAAGTTCATTAATTTAATGCTGTTTCTCGTCTTAAAATACTGTTTTTAAGCAGGCAAGTGTTAGATTTTGTTTTCGCAACAAATTCTTCTTCGTTTGGGAAAATGGTACGAAGAGAGTGCCTTAATTTACCCTCAACTCTGTCTGTCAGCTCCATAGGAAGAATAAGGTCCATAACTCTGAAACTCTAACAGAGTTACAGGGGAAGCCAGAAAAAAGGGGAGGGCGGTAAGAAAAACGTTGCTATGGTTCCTCCCTCCGGATTTTACTTTTCAAGGTTTCCTCCCTCAGATGTTGACTCATCCGAGCATCCAGAGATCTATCAGTTTCCATAGCGACTGTTAGTACCCGCTCACTGTTATAGGGTAGCAGGGTAGCTGGACCAGGATTAGAACAATAATATGTTTAAGGTACAGAAGTCTTTGAAAAGCAATGGACATATTTTTCCAATGCCATGCATACAGCGCTGTGCTAACTGACTTTACTCTGCTGACTTTACTGTGCTAATTGACTTTATTGTGCTAATTGGTTTTACTGTGCTAACTGACTTTACTGTGCTAATTGATTTTACTCTGCTGACTTTACTGTGCTTATTGACTTTAATGTGCTAATTGTCTTTATTGTGCTAATTGGTTTTACTGTGCTAACTGACTTTACTGTGCTAATTGATTTTACTCTGCTGACTTTACTGTGCTAATTGATTTTACTCTGCTGACTTTACTGTGCTTATTGACTTTAATGTGCTAATTGGCTTTATTGTGCTAATTGGTTTTACTGTGCTAACTGACTTTACTGTGCTAATTGATTTTACTCTGCTGACTTTACTGTGCTTATTGACTTTAATGTGCTAATTGTCTTTATTGTGCTAATTGGTTTTACTGTGCTAACTGACTTTACTGTGCTAATTGATTTTACTCTGCTGACTTTACTGTGCTTATTGACTTTAATGTGCTAATTGGCTTTACTGTGCTAACTGACTTTACTGCACTAACTGACTTTACTGTGCTGACTATTCTGTGCTAATTGGCGTTACTGTGTTAACTGATTTTATTGTGTTAATTGGATTTCCTATGTTAACTTACTTTACTGTGGTAGTTGACTTTACTGTGTTAATTGACTTTACTGTGTTAACTGATTTTACTGTGCTAAATGACTTTACTGTGCTCACTGACTTTACTGTGTAACTAACTTTTATGTGTTAATTGACTTTACTGTGCTAATTGACTTTACTGTGCTAACTGACTTAACTGTGCTGACTTTACTGTGTAACTAACTTTTATGTGCTAATTGACTTTTATGTGCTATTTGAGTTTACTGTCCTGACTTTACTGTGCTAATTGACTTTTATGTGCTATTTGAGTTTACTGTCCTGACTTTACTGTGCTAATTGACTTTTATGTGCTATTTGAGTTTACTGTCCTGACTTTACTGTGCTAATTGACTTTTATGTGCTATTTGAGTTTACTGTCCTGACTTTACTGTGCTAATTGACTTTACTGTGCTAATTGACATTACTTTGCTAACTGATTTTCTGTGCTAATTGACTTTACTGTGTAACTAACTTTTATGTGCTAATTGACTTTACTGTGTTAAGTGACTTTAGTGTGCTAAATGACTTTATTGTGCTCACTGACTTTACTGTGTAACTAACTTTTGTGTGCTTACTGACTTTACTGTGCTAATTGACTTTACTGTGCTAAAGCTTTGTTGTTTCTCACTTGAAAATTTATTTTGATAATTTTACTACAATTAATGTGCAAGAATGTGAAAACAGTTGTACTGCATGAATGTAGTTTCGTAATATGATAAATACGTGGATAACAGAGAGAAAGGACCATTTTTTTCGGTTTCTGTGTAACTTTTCCTGTATTTTTTACGGGCATAATCTATCTGTAGTAACTGGTGTTGCATGTTCCGTGATACAGTTATGGTTCTTGGATGGATGTTTGAATGTTTAAACAGCCTGAATTTTTCTTACTCAAAAAATAAAGCTTGCTCGATACTTCGTTTGTTTGTTCTCCGAAACTAGATCTCTGTTCTCTGAAGTATCTTAGCGTTTGTTAGTTTACTGTCCATAATTCGCATCCGTAGAACAAGATATGCTCAGTATGGCATTTTAGAACTCATTTTTGTATGATATCCAAGATTAGGCAAGATTATAAACTGCAGAGAGGATAACTATAGCAGTCCTAGCGTGACAAAGATTACGTCAAATGTAACAGCAGTGCTTCTGTTAATAGACTTCCGTGTAAATACTTTCAGGGATTTTAAAGAAAGAAAGTTTAGAGAACACTTAGTCTGAATCGGTGGTGAATTTCAAAGCGAAATAAAACTGCAAGTACTCAGCTTCACATTTACGGCAGATTTTCGACAAACGACAAGTTAGGATGAATATAACGATCGTTTCATGGACTGGGCATATCCTGTTAGTATAGGAGATGTTCAGGGAGTGAAAGAGGTCAACTTTCCCTACCGTGAGATGAAGGGGGGGGGGGTGAACCTGACATCGGTCCAGAGTAAATGTTGTACAAGTGAAGTAATGTTCCAGCGAAACCGAGACTTAACTTCATCTTTTCATGTGCGATGGATGAATGGATGGATGGACGGACAGACGGACGTATGGGTGGATGGATGGACGGACGCATGGGTGGATGGATGGATGGATGGATGGATGAATGAATGGATGGGTGGGTGGGTGGATGGATGGATGGATGAATGGATGGACGGACAGACGGACGTATGGGTGGATGGATGGACGGACGCATGGGTGGATGGATGGATGGATGGATGGATGAATGAATGGATGGGTGGGTGGGTGGATGGATGGATGGATGAATGGACAGACGGACGTATGGGTGGATGGATGGACGGACGCATGGGTGGATGGATGGATGGACGTATGGGTGGATGGATGGCTGTGTGGGTGGATGGATGGATGGATGGATGAATGGATGAATGGATGAATGGATGGATGGGTGGGTGGGTGGATGGATGGATGGATGGATGGATGGATGGATGGATGGATGGATGGGTGGGTGGATGGATGGATGGGTGGGTGGGTGGATGGATGGATGGATGGACGGTAGGGTGTAGAATAATGCAGGGAATGTAGGAAGTAATAATGGCTGGCTAGATTTACGAAAGAAAGATGAATGAACTGACAGACAGCACTGGCTAAAAAAAATGTACGAAAGAAAGTGAACTGTGAATAAGTAAAAGCAACATTTATGACACACGTTTATCTTTTTACTAATATTCAAATATTTTTAGACATAAACTTGAACATTTCGGAGTAATTTTGACAGTTAGCATGAATATATGTGAATATTTTCAGACATTAACAAATAAGTTTGAAAAAGTACAGTCAGTTATCAGTCTAAAGCTAGTGACATAAATCTACAGTCAGTTATCAGTCTAAAGCTAGTGACATAAATCTACAGTTAGTGATCAGTCTAAAGCTAGTGACATAAATCTACAGTCAGTTATCAGTCTAAAGCTAGTGACATAAATCTACAGTCAGTTATCAGTCTAAAGCTAGTGACATAAATCTACAGTTAGTGATCAGTCTAAAGCTAGTGACATAAATCTACAGTTAGTGATCAGTCTAAAGCTAGTGACATAAATCTACAGTTAGTGATCAGTCTAAAGCTAGTGACATAAATCTACAGTTAGTGATCAGTCTAAAGCTAGTGACATAAATCTACAGTTAGTGATCAGTCTAAAGCTAGTGACATAAATCTACAGGAAGTGATCAGTCTAAAGCTAGTGACATAAATCTACATTAAATGGTCAGTGTAAAGCTGCTGACATAAATCTAGAATCAGTGGTCAGTGTAAAGCTGCTGGCATAAATATACAGTCAATGATCAATCTAAAGCTGCTGACATAAATCTAGAATCAGTGGTCAGTGTAAAGCTGCTGACATAAATCCACATTCAATGGTCAGTCTAAAGCTGCTGACATTAATCTACATTCAATAGTCAGTCTAAAGCTGCTGACATAAATCTACATTCAATGGTCAGTCTTAAGCTGCTGACATAAATCTACAGTTTGTCTAAACCTGGTGATGGAAACTTTAGCCCTATCTGTTCTTCACAAATAACGAATGCGGAGTTGTCATTCCATTTCGTTTTGGTCAAACGCAAGACGTTTCATTGTCTTTCTTGTACATATATTCACTTTATTTTCTGCTAGCGGGCGATGCTTATTTTGAAGTAAATCCCACTACGGACAACATGGAGGTTAAAGGCTGAGAACATATGGGAGTGTCCTGAGTGTAAGGAGGTCCATCTCTAGGCTAGCAGCAGAGCATGGCCGTTGATCGAGTTCAAATTCAAGACATGAAATGGCCTGTCTAGTTTCTGATTGTTTTCACGATCCCGTCAGTACAGACGTGGCAACATCTTTTTACTTGGTCTTCCCGGAACCGTGAGCTGGTGTTCTCTGAAGCCGATGCTGTGAAGACGTTGAGGTACAGATCGTGTGGGCTTTGGAGCGGGTTATGGCGGCTATTTCTTCCAGTCACAGCGTGCAGATAAAACCCAGGGGCTGTGCAACGCTTATTAGCAGGCTCCAGTGCCACGTGGGCTATGGCCATCCCTGCCCCCTTTAGCCAGGGTAGGACTGTTACTGGGAGGTACCAACGGAGAGGTGGGGGTAGGCTTTTGGTCAGCTTTGTCTCGTCAACTCTGACACCAGCATGTCCACTATGGTAAAGTAAGAGAACACAGTTTTGTAAGATTAGACCTCGAAAAAATCGTAGACAAAGCACTTTAGTGAGACTTGAGAGAAAGAAAAATCACCTGGGATTCGAACCACGGACTCCGGTAGGTGTTTATGTTTGTCTAAAAAGTTGGTACCTGCTAGAGAGACTGAATCTAAGCTACGGAATTTCTGTGTCACCACCTCGTTTCTTTCCGGGTGTCACGATCCCTCGTGTCTACTGAAAGATTATGTCAACAAAACACCTTTTTTGGGGTGGTAGCTGGCTAAGTCGATAGTAAGCTGTTCTCTCGCGGCTGCTTGTCCTACCAGAGTCCGTGTTCAAATCCCAGGTAATTCTCTTGCGATTTTTCTTTCTCTCACGTCTCACTAAAGTGCTTTGTCTACGATTTTTTCGAGGTCTAATCTTAAAACTTGTGTTCTCTTACTTTACCGTAACAAAGCCTCGTAATTTCCTATTTACAAAAAAATTGTTCCATGTCACCTATGGGTCGGTAACTGATAAAACGAACAACGACTCCCCTCCCCTAACCGACGTACATAAAATCAGCATAAATAAGGGGATCGTAGCTAAGATAGACCTAAATAAAATCGACATAGATAAGGGGATCGTAGCTAAGACAGACGTAAATAAAATCAACATAAATAATAGGATCGTAGCTAAGACAGACGTAAAACAAGATTAGACGCGTACATATGCTAGGAAGAACATATCTTTGGACGTAGTACTAATGAAACTGCAAGAAAACCTAAACTGAAGACAAACTTATCTCCTGAAACCTCCACAGGAGGCACACCCGCACGAATTAAGTGGACATACAGTTAGTTTAGAATATAAACTTTACTCGCTACAAGAAAAACTTACGAAAATCCATCAATGGTGCAGGTATCATACACATCCTTCAGTTCGCTCCGTGTGTAATACGAACGAATCTGGAATCAACATTTTCAAGAAGAAGTTAATGTTAACGGGGGAGGAATAAAGCTATAAAGACAATCCTGAGAGCTGAAAACGTTTATGATATCTTGAAAAACATGAGTATAAACCAGAGAAAACGAAAGCACAGATCATGACCGCAGAATATGTTTCGTTATACCACAAAACACAGCGGGCTTTCTCCTTCACATATGTCATTTTGATCCTCACTGTTGCAGGCTACCAGGGCATATTAAAAAAAAACTATATGTTTATGAAAAAGCACAAAGTATATATTTCAAGTATTGTTTTGTGACAATTATGTTACTCCAGCTACAAATTTCTAACGCTAAATCATGTTGTTACAGATTTCTAACACTCATTCATGTTGTTACAGATTTCTAACGCTCGTTCATGTTACTACAAATTTCTAACGCTCGTTCATGTTGCTACAAATTTCTAACGCTCATTCATGTTGCTACAAATTTCTAACGCTCGTTCATGTTGCCACAAATTTCTAACGCTCATTCAAGTTGCTACAGATGCTCATGTTCTGTGTAATTTTGTTATAGAAATGTGTCTTTTCTTTTTTACAAGGCGTTTTTAAAACCCGGTGAACCTCATATTCTGTGATGCTGTGAAACATCATTTTCACAGAATGCTTCTGCGTAAAACTGATTATACAGAATGAGCATAAAGTCTTTCGCTAATTTCAAACATTTATCACATAAAAACTATGCTAAGTACAGACCATAAAATCCCTTGATGAGATTGAAAAGCTCGCCGAAAACAGAAAAACTTGGCGAACAATCATGCGAGCCCTGTTTGACGCTTAACGGGATGGGAAGGATGTAAGATGCAAGGTACAAACATTTGGTTTTCTACAAATTTTACTTCAACACAGAAAAAAAGTTTCTGCCTTGCCTGTTCGTGCACGTCAACATCTCCACCGTCTCTTTAGTCACAATCGCTACAGCATCGGTTATCCTTGCCTTCAAAGTTTCAAGAACTGGTAAACTGAACACTGTGTTTCTAGTATACCCCGATAAAAAAAAAGGTCAAGAAAGGTAATTTCCTGTTTCCTTGATGGTCAGGATATTGGACCATCCTTCCCAGTCCATGTTCCTTTAGAAAAGTTTTCACATTCTACAAATGACAGGCAATTAAACCTTAATGTGTTACTGCATCATCTTGTTGGAAAACTGCCCATGGCTGAAACTCTTTTATTTCAGGTGCACCATAAAGCTCCATCATGTCCATACTCACTTCTGAATCACATTGATATGTATGTGAGTAATGTGTAGAATCTATGATATGAGGATTAGTATGATGTACTTGTTATGTAAATTATTATACTCACGAAGGTAAAAGAAATAATGGAAACTGTAGTAAAGAGAGCAGTGGAAAGGAAAAAAAGAACAGGAGTATAACAATGATATAGTTTAGTGGACAGCATTTTTAAACATGGACTGGACTCTGCATGGCTAGGTGCACCATGAAAAGAAAGGGGGAGAAAATTTGATGACCATCACGGGCAACTTTCTGGCCAACTAAGAGGAATTAACTTACTGGCACCAGAGATGGCACACGATGATATTTTTTTTCCGTTTGAAAGTACTTATTACTATTATTTGTAACAATATTTCAATGAAAGTTACATCCAAGATTCCCAAAATAAAGGAAGTTATCACAAATGCTACACTCGTCTTTTACCATATTTTTCCAGATGTGTCCAGCCTGTCCTTCAGCCAACAAGCACATGGCAATAGACGGCTTCTCTAACAATTGAGATAATTACAGCCATCAAGAACTAAAAAATCCATGTTAACGTTTGTTGCTTCAAATTATTTGTTACAGTGATATCTCCTTCCACATATATGTTTGGGTTTATTGGTACATTTCCAGAAGATAGTTTACCATTGCTTTCCTTCCAGACAGTGACTGTACTAGTCAATGATCGTTGCCATTGTCCCTATATTGAGATCATCTGCATACCATCATAGAATGGTGCTATCATTCATTCATTATTTGCATGTCCCTTGTGGAACTTTGCTTCCCTAACAGCACTCCTGTAGGCCTATCGGTTGTGAGCAAGATGGCCTGCTGCTGATGCATCCACTTGCAGATCATCAACGGTGTCTTGCAGTCATCTTCGCCTTGGTCTTCCTCTCTTTCTGTTTCCAATTATTTACCCTTCCAAGACGGTCTTCTCTAGATTATCATGACGTTTAATGTGTCCAAAATATTTAAGTTTTCTCTCTTTAATTCTCTTTACTACCCAGCATTCTTCAATATTATGTTCTTGCAGTATGGATATATTTTTTATTTTTGGTGTCCATAATATTTGAAGAAAGAACTCTTCTGTAGCATTTACATTCAAAAATATTTATGTGGTTCCCAGCTGTTTTGTTAAGTGTCCAGGTCTTACAGGTATATATTGCGATGTGAAAGATGCATGTCCTTAAAAATCTTATTTGTGTAGTTCTGTTTGTTCCTCTCCACAGTTTCTTTAGTTGTTTTACTTTCGGAATAGCGATATATGTTCTCCCTTTAATTTCCCTCATTGTATCTTCATTATTAGTTAGCAGTGATCCAAGATATTCAAAACTCTCCACTTCTTCCAGTTTTTCCTTATTGATAAATATATCAGCTGCCTTGTTTGTTTTGTCAGTTGTCATCAATTTAGTTTTCTTCGCATTAAGATAGAGGTTTTGCTGTTCACTATTCTTACAGACCGACATAATTAGTTTTTCATTAGAATGGTGACTATAAATAGCATTGTCTGTCGGTTGCTCTCCCATTCCATCCACCACCTGCTCCCATGGCTTCACGTCACCCTGATTGGGGGCTATACGGGTACTGGAACCTTGGCCAAGGGTGTTCTTGTGAATTTATATTTATCTTCCATAGACAATTTAAATGCATTTGACTGTGTACAACACCAGAAACTTTGGGAAATAATGGGAAAATGGGATTTGCAACACATGTAATACATTTAGTATCACTGATATATCTAGACCAACAGGCAACATTGAGAATACATGGTGAAACAACAACATTTGTTTGACATACAACAAGGAGCCCTTCAGGGGTGCATACAATCGCCTTACTTATTTACTTATTTAACTTGTATACTGAAAATATAATGAGGAATGTAAAAGAATATATTAATTAATATATTACACAATATAACGAATCCATAAAAATTGGAAATTAAGAATACTAGAGATTAGATACGCTGATGACACAGTATTACTGTCCACAACACAAAAAGGAATGGAAAAACTAATTATGTCAGTCCGGAAGAATAGTGAAAAACAAAACCTCCATCTTAATAGGAAGAAAACTAAACTGATGACAACTGAAAAAAAAATAAGGCAGTTGAAATACGTATCAATGATGAACAATTGGAAGAGGTTCCGAGTTTTGAATATCTTGGATCATTATTAACTAATAATGGAGACACAATGAAGTAAATTAAAAAGAGGACATCATTCGCTCTTCAATAAGTAAAACAACTAAAGAAGCTGTGAAGAAGAACAGACAGAGCTACATAGATAAGATTTTTAAGGGCATGCATCTTTCCTATCTCACACATGCCCGTGAGACCTGGACACTTAACGAAACAGTTGGGAAACACATAAATGCTTTTGAATGTAAATGCTATAGAAGAGTTCTTCAAATATTATGGACACCAAAAATAAAAAAATATATCCATACTACAAGAACATAATATTGAAGAAGGTTGGCTAATAAAGAGGATTAAACAAAGAAAACTTTGTACACATTAAACGTCATGATAATTTAGAGAAAACCGTCTTGGAAGGGTACATAATGGGAAAAAGAAAGAGAGGAAGACCAAGGCGAAGATGGCTGCAAGACATCGTTGATAATCTGTAAATCGATGCATCAGCAGCAGGCCATCTTGCTCACAACCGATAGGCCTACATGAGTGCTGTTAGTGAAGCAAAGTTCCACAAGGGACATACAAATGACTGACTACTGAAATCTCTTTGGCCATCACTAAGGAACAACGCAATACACAGCAAATCTTAAGCATGGATATACATAACACATTTAAAAGAGATACATCATCCGCGAAAGGAAGAACTGACGGTAGACTAACACTATGTTCATCTGTTTAACCCGTTGCAAAATATTTAAATTTTGGAAATACCAACAATCCTCCGGGGCTCTCTCTATCACATACACACACACACGCACACACTCGCTCTCTCTCTCTCTCTCTCAACATGCACACACTGCGTACACTCGCACTCACCCACATACTATACTCCCACATCGAGCATTCATAAAGGAACATAACCGTGTTATTGTGTGAACTGCAAAGCTAGTAACTTAATTCCCCTGAAAATGCACTCGTATTTGGCGAAGCGAGCAGTCTCACGTGTGAAGGTGTTATCCATATTGTACACCTGGTCCGCTGTTGCTGAGGGCCAAACTGGAGAAAAACCAGAAGTAAGATGACGCAAGTACACGCCTTGCAACATAAGCCATATTTAGTGTTATGGAGGCGAGTACGTAAGTACAGTAATAGCAGAAGCAGTTATGACATGTTTGGAATATTCACATGAGACGTCTGTCTATTTTAAAACTGTCATATAAAGAGGAAAGCACAAATACAATGAACCACTACAGAACTTACATCTTTACAAAATCTCTCAGACAACCATTTAAATCTGGCTGAGCTCTTGTCGTAGAGATCCTTTGTGAAGGTAAAATCAGCCAAGCCAAACTCGAGTGAGAGCACATAGTTATCTGCCACAGAAACAGAGAACAAAAAGTCTGAACAAAGTATGGTCCTCGTTATGTTTCTTACAACGAATGTGAGAATAGAATAGAAGTTTATTGCACGTAGAAAAAAAAATGTATGCACTTTCTTCCGAAAAAACACATTCTTCTCCCCTCCACCCCAAAGAAAACGTGTGATTGAACCATTATGTGTTATATTTATTGTAAGATTTGTACATACACAGCCACCTAATAGCTGAAATACGCTTAGACTATTGAACCAAACACGACGCAAGAACATTATTATTAATAGTACCGATCATCATAGTCATCATATTTTATCGGGAGATGATTTCACGCTGTTTCTATATTTAGCACATAAGGTAGTTTAAAAACTGTAAACTCCCAACTATGAAACGAAATCACACGAGTGCATATATATATATATATATATATATATATATATATTATATATATATATATATAAAGAACATTAATTTAAATAATTAATGATAGTTTAAGAAGCTGAATAACAGAGCACTTTCATCAATACTTACAAGCTCCTGGCCTAGTTGGTGTAACGGGGTCTGGAAACGCTGTGGCTGACGACATGATGAAAGGCGTCGTGAGAATAGATAAAACTGTGGCACTGGTCAGCTCCGAGCTCGGGCTATAAATAACAGTTGTGGCCACTTCAATTCTAAACCTGATCAAGTAAAGTTAATATTTGTAAATTAATAATTAAATTTACAACACAACAGGCCTGTTTCTTTGCAATTTTATGTTAGATATACGTGAAGCTGTAGTTCCTTTTTTCTATTTTCTTGTTGGATATTGAATTTTAATTTCATGGTTGCAAATTCGATTCAAATTTCAAATGTTGCAAAAATATGTATATCTAATTTCATTTACTGGGGAATACTTTTTCTAGCTGGTAGAATATAGAATGAATCATGACATGCTAGAAGTTCTAAATTGTGCCAGGAAATGTAAATAACAGAAGCTATATTTGGATTTAAACAGAACAGGACAAAATTAGAAAACTAAAGTTTCTAATAAACATGATTAATTCTTAGATATTTTAGATAAACATTAAAAGGGATGGCGACTGCAGTAAAACTGGTTTAAATAAATAAGGTAGACAGAGGTGTGTGGTGCAGTTTTACAAAGTATCTTCACCCTTGATGTAGTATCCTTATACACATCCATCCCGCATGATCAGGGACTTCAGGCCGTCAAGTTCTTTCTGAACAAAAGACGCAATCCCTTTATTCCTACATCTACTATTCTGCGCTTTACACAACCTGTCCTCCATCTCAATTCTTTTGAATTCAATGGCCTTTACTTCTACCAGATTAGTGGTGTAGCCATGGGTACCAAGATGGGCCCCAGCTACGCGTGTCTGTTCATTGGCCACTTCGAACACAAGGTTCTGAGAGACTTTAGAGGCCCTTTTCCCGCCTTCTATAGACGCTACATAGATATGACGGCATTGGGGTCACATCAATGCCAGAGGAAGACCTTAACAACTTTATCAGTTTTATTAAGGAGTACAATCCTGTCATTTCTTTCACCTCCCATGTCTCTACTACTTCCGCTAACTTTCTTGACATTGTCGTCACTATCGGCCCTTCCGGGCTTACTACTTCTATACACTATAAACCTACAGACTCTCACAGCTATCTCCTGTACTCTTCCTCCCATCCCAGATCGTGTAAGGACTCTATTCCTTTTTCCCAGCTTCTTAGGTTGCGACGTTTGTGTAAGGAGGATTTGGATTTCCAAGATCAAGGCCATAAAATGCTAGATTTCTTCCGTCAACGTGGCTATCTAGAACACGTTCTCTCGTCATCTTGGAACCACATTAGCCATATATCGCGGAAACAAGCCGTCACCCCTAAACCGCACTGTAGCTCGGACAGAGTGAAACTAGTACTCACGTACCACCCTCATAGCTTGGCAGTTAAAAACATACTGTTTCGCCATCTCCACCTCCTCCAGACCGAGCCTGAGACACGTGAACTTTTTGGGGAACCCCATTGGTGGCCTACAGACGGGACAAGAACCTCAGGGACCTTTTAATTCGTAGTCATCTTAAGACAGATGACACTTTTTATGGTACCATACGTTGCGGACGCCGTAGATGTAACACTTGTCCGTTTGTTACCTAGCCAGATCTCCTTCCCTAAGTCCACGTTATCAGTTCAGGAGGGTTTCACCTGTACTTCACCAAATGCCATTTATGCTATCATGTGCAAACGTTGCGGTTTGAAGTACATAGGAGAGACTGGCTTACGGTTAGGAGATCGATTTCGCCAGCATCTCAGTGATATTTCTAAGAGGGCCTGGACACCTGTGGCTAAACATTTTTGCCTTGGCAACCACAGGGGTAAACAGGACATTTCTGTTAGTGCGATCCGCTCTTGTTCTGCTGATGTACGATCTCGGAGAGTCCTAGAACAGCGCTTTATTTTCCAGACTGGCTGTCTCCACCCAGCTGTAATTAACAATGTCTTCAGCTTCCTGTAACTTCTTTATTTTTCCACTGGCCTTTTTTTAAACTCTACTTTCTTTCTCTATGCTACCCCTCCCTACCACCACCCTATTTTCTTCTCTGCCAACATATTGGTCTTGTCCTATTCACCAGTTTCACATTTTCTCCCTGCATGTGTTTATGTTCTTCATTCATTATTATTCCGCGTCCCCTTTTCCCTCCCCTCTCCACCCCCGACACCTCTAGCGGCTGTCATGTTTCTATTGCGTTCCCCCACCTCTTTCTCCAACTTGTTCTCCTCCTCTCTCTCCACCTCTTCTTTACGATTGGCTCTATCGGGCATCTTTTGTTTGGAGGCAGCGTGGTCTTTCCTTCTCCCTTCTACCACACACATTTCTGTTTCCTACTTGGAGGAAGACACATTCAGATAAGTTCTTCGTGTTTTTGTTTCGTTGTGTATGTATCATCGAATAAGGCTCACGACGAAATATCGGATGTTGTATGTTTTTCATTTTCTATTCTTTTTTTTTCTCACCTTACTCACTCCCTCCCTCACTTTGTAAAACTGCACCATACACCTCTGTCTACCTTAGATAAACATTATGCAACTAAAATGCAGTTTAAAATCTTTGTCGTATCACCTTTTGTCAGATTCTGAATTGGATTTGAAAAAAAACAAAAACAAAAAAACCACATGCTTGAGACAGTGGGATCAATGTATAAGTTATATGATATTCAGGGACCAGTAGAGGCAGATCATGTGTACGTTACTTGATATTCAGGGACTAATCGAGGCAGATCAGATGTACGTTACTTGATATTCAGGGACTAATCGAGGAAGATCAGATGTACGTTACTTGATATTCAGGGACTAATCGAGGAAGATCAGATGTACGTTACTTGATATTCAGGGACTAATCGAGGCAAATCAGGTTTACGTTGGTTGATATCCAAGGATCCATTTAAGCAGATGAGGTCCAAGTTAGTCTACATTCACGGGGCCAAGCTAAATAGATGACTTCTCTCTGGTTTTCACTCAATCTTAAATCTTTCACATCCAAAACAACACTGGCAATGTTGGTAGATCTTGCAGCCCCTGTGTGAATCAGTGCTTAGTGTTTTTAGACAGTCTAAATGAAAGGGATATATTTGAAAGTTTTCAAATCCAGCTCGCATTTAACATTATAGAGTAACTTCCTTCCTGCTTCTTTCTACCAAAATTTCTCATCAAAAATTAATTCCGGCAGAGCACGGACATTAATTCAGGAGTTAAAGAGTCAAAGGCGCCGATGGTCTCCAAAAAATCGCATACTTCGATAGGACATTGTATCACGGACTATCAAGAGACCCTAGTACACATCCTAAGGCAAATATATCACAACGTAAGACTGCAAACTTAAGAAAAAAGAAACATATAGCTGTGAAATCATGCTCAAAATTATAACATTTTGTGAAACATAACCGACAAGAAAGTTTAAGTGCAACAATATAACCGCATGAAACAATCCATGTTGCTGTATGTAGTTTTTTTTTTCAGAAATAACGTGCGAGCAAATGGGCCACGTTTTATTTCCAAATTTCCAAAGTCTATTTTTCAGTTCTAAGAAGCTTCTTGATTATATACCAACCTGTCCACAATCAACAAAAGTGGACTTACATCCAGCATATTAAACGTTTGAATACTAACTTGTCCATGATCAACAGGAGGTGACTTACATCCAGCAAGTTAAACCTTTCAATACTAACCTGTCCGTGGTCAATAAAAGTGGACTTACATCCAGCAAGTTAAACTTTTGAATACCAACCTGTCCATGATCAACAGTAGGTGACCTACATCCAGCAAGTTAAATTTTTGAATACCAACCTGTTCATGATAACAGGAGATGATCTACATCCAGAAAGTTAAACTTGTGAATACCAACCTGTCCATGATCAACGGTAGGTGACCTACATCCAGCAAGTTAAACCCAGGTATGTAAACTTTAGGTGCCTTATATTCCAGATAAGTACGAACGTTGCGTGGAAAGTTCTCCTGGAGGGCCGTGTCAAAGACTAAATTAAACGTCACACCTGTTGGGTATGGGCTGAGCAGATGGACAATCAAACAAGCTTTAAAGGATGTCAGGATACGAGTTATTATTGAGTAACTAAAAGATGAGAGTGAAGTGAACTCGATTTTGTGTGGACTTTCTGGGATTAAAAGGTCTAGAAAAGGGAAGAGTATCTGAGATAAAATGAATAGGAATACAAAGATGAATGGATAATATCAATGAACACTGACATGCGTATCTCTCCGAGAATTTTTATAATCTCTCTCTCTCTTCTTCTTCTTTATCTTCTTCCTCTTCTTTATCTTCTTCATATTCTTCTTATCTCTCTCTCTCTCTCTCTCTAACATATACAATACGCATACACACTCACACATATGCTCGCACGCAGACAGGGATTACAACAGAAGATGAGATCGTTAAACACACACACACACACATCAAACATTAAGGCTACATCATAAACATACTTGAAGGACGTTACATCACATGACCTGTAGATAGCTGCGAATGGACTGTCCTTGTCCAGGTACCAACGCTGTAGCTGTGAAAAATATACAAGGTAAAGCATTCGCTTTTTTAACGTTTATAAATCCTCTCTCGTTAATGTTCTTGTTTCCGATCAATGGTGGAAGTCAGCAGAATTGATTTGATTCTTCTTCTTCTTGCAAACACTGTATAATTCAAGCATAAATGAGTTCCTCGTCAGTTCAGCCAATATAGAGATCACTTTCAATCCATAAAGTTTTTGATCCTGAGCGTTATTCAATTGATAAGGATGAGGGATTTCTCCTTTCTTATGCCATAGTGAAGTTTATTGTCTCGTTTAACTGATCAATTCTGATATAAGAATGTCCTCAGCTTCCATTTTCGGAAGCAGTTTTATTTATCTCGTTATCTTCTTCTTCATTTGCAATTTATCTCTTTATAAGATCATGTAGTTTCTGGTATTTAAGCAGAACTTTTTCAAGTATTTACTTCTCATTATTCCAGTTTCTACTGCTTGTATTATGTTTGTCCGTGATTATGTTTATGTGGTAAGGTTTGTTTCTGGCAATGTAAATATGGCTTCGACTTTGTCAGCGTAAAACTATAAAGTTGTTTTGTTCATGTATTTGCTTAGGTTATATATATGAAAGGTGGAAGAGGCTGCAAATATGCATATATATATATATATATATATATATATTATATATATATAAGAAGGAGCAAGAATATACTGAATATCGAATTGTAAGAGGGCGCTCTAAGCGAGTAATAAAAGAAGCAAAGATACAATCATGGCAGGAATACAGCGAAGCGTTAAACAACAATCACACAGAAGCTAATAAAATCTTTTATATAAAGATCAATGCACTGAGAAACAGAGCAGATCACTTCCATCCAACAGAAATTGTGAGCGATGATAATTGTGAACCAATATGCGAACCAAAGAGAGCGAAACAGTACTTCGACAAGTTACTCAAATACCATCAGAGACAAGCCAAACTCATGATAACAACATAACTGACCCCATGAAATTGGAACCACACATACTGCAAGCTGAAATCAGAGAGGCCACCAGAAAGGCCCCAATGAACAAAGCCCCAGGATGCAATGGAACACCCAATGAGTTAATCAAATGTGAGAAAGAAATTGTCATAGCCTGGCTTCACAAACTCTTTAACTTGGTATGGGAAAAACAAGAAACGCCACAGGACTGGAGAAACGTTGTAATCATTCCAATGTGTAAGAAAAAAGGCAGTAAAAGTGATTACAACCAATATAAAGGCATATCACTGCTAAGCCTTACTGGAAAAATATTCAGAAAGATTCTAGAGAACAGACTGTGACTAGTGATTGAACCACAGTTAAATGAAACTCAGATGGGATTTAGACAAAAACAGAAGCTGTACAGATGCCATCTTTTCCCTAAGACAGAAAACAGAAAACTCAGTTGAACACAGATACCACACACAGCTTACGTAGATCAAGAAAAAGCATTCGATAGAGTAGATAAACTGTGGGAAATCTTGCATCATCATGGAGTCAGTATATATGATCAAGGTATACAAAAGCATATATTAAAACAGTCAGATTACAGATAGAACAAATGTAAGACAAATCTAAACCATTCATCATAAAATCTGGAGTGAGACAGGTCTGTGTAATATCTCTTTTACTATTCATAACATACACTAACAAAATCTTCAGAGAAACTAGCATACGTAATAAAAAGCTAAAGCTGCCCAACAGCCCAATCCCCGAAACGGTGCTGATAAACCAACAACACCTTCAAAGAGACACACCCAATAAGTGGACCATAAACGAACTCCTTTTGTACGGATGATCAAGCACTTATGGCCACATCAGAAAAAGACCTACAGCAGAACATGGATAATTTAGCACGGGCATGTAGAAGCCACAACATGAAGATCAGTGCTGAAAAGACGGAAGTCATGACCATAGCAGGAAAAAAAATCCAAACAGAGATCTTCTTAGACAACCTGCCCTTGAAATAGGTGAAACATTTCAAATGCTTAGCTAGTATAATATCCTCCTCAGGTACAGCTGACGCTGAGATTGAGAACAGTTGTATTAAAACAAATCAGGTCATTGGACAAATGACTCCTTTAATGAAAAACAAATACATCATAATTGAAAGAAAAAGGGCACTGTATAACATAATTTTCCTCCCAACTCCATGCTGTCAATGTCATAAATGGACACTAATAGCCAAAAACAAAAGCAAAATCATTACGACAGAAATTAGATGTTTAATTAAGTAGAATACTAAATGAGACAAAAAGAGATCAAATAAGAAATGACACATTGAGGTTAGGTTTTTATTCAGAATGTTTTGTTCAGAATTCGTCAGTATTACATTATATTCAGAAACAGCAAGTCAAATGGTTGGCCATGTTACACGGTTACCACCAGACAGTGTATCACAGACAACATACACGCTAAGATTTGTAGGTAACAGAGGAAGAGGTCGCCCACGCAAGAGATGGAGAGAGGAAAGTACAGAAGCATTAAATATCCCATTATATGAAGCAAATCGTCGAGCCTTGTCAAGATGTCTGTTTGTTCCCTCAACACTGAGTAGTATATGAGGAAGGAGACAATGTAATTTTGTCAGTGAATGTTTATTATGTTACAGATTGTGGATGAGAAACCCTGTTGTTGTGGTCAAACAGCTGTGACCGAACTCACCTGTTGAAGCGAGCACGGGAAAAGTTATCCGTGTTCCGATTGCAGAGCTCAGTCACGTGGGTCTGAGTGTGGCGGGATGCATGAAAAGTTGAGCTCTGTTCTAGATGTTGAAATGAGAGGATGTGTTGGTTTGTTCTAGATATTGAAGTGAGAGGATGTGTTGGTTTGTTCTAGATATTGAAGTGAGAGGATGTGTTGGTTTGTTCTAGATGTTGAAGTGAGAGGATGTGTTGGTATGTTCTAGATATTGAAGTGAGAGGATGTGTTGGTTTGTTCTAGATATTGAAATGAGAGGATGTGTTGGTATGTTCTAGATGTTGAAGTGAGAGGATGTGTTGGTGTGTTCTAGATATTGAAGTGAGATGATGTGTTGGTGTGTTATAGATATTGAAGTGAGAGGATGTGTTGTTTTTTCTAGATGTTGAAGTGAGAGGATGTGTTGGTTTGTTCTAGATATTGAAGTGAGAGGATGTGTTGGTTTGTTCTAGATGTTGAAGTGAGAGGATCTGTTTGTTTGTTCTAGATTTTGATGTGAGAGGATGTGTTGGTTTGTTCTGGAAGGTTTGCTAGGGATGTATTGTTTCATAATGTAAGTGTGTATGTTTGGTTGTCCTTTTTAGAAGAAAAGTGTTGTAGAGTCTAGCATGTAGTAGTTGTGGTTTATTTGTCCTTTTTATGCCAAATTGTTGTTGTAGTTGTTTTGTCCTTTCAAGACAAAGAGTGTCATGTAATAGTTCTGAGTTTATTGTTCCTCTTTTGAACAATGGTTAAGAACCAAGACTGAAAGCTTGGGTTGCAGTTTTTGGTATCCATGAAGTCAGAATGTTTATCAGTCTTGTCTGACTGTGTCTGTCTCATGGCGATGATAATCGCCCGGGCAGTTTCAGTGTATTTTCATTGTCGATTGCTTCCATCAGTTCACACCACGCCCATTTACAACATTCATCACAATTGGGATTCATCATTAAACTTTGCTTATCTTTAGTAAACGCTGGAATCCTGTGCTATTTGGAATGATGTTGAGTGTGCCACTGTGATGTTGAGATGATCTGTACTTATGTAAACTGGTCATGTCCGTCTACGGACTTGCAGTGGTTGTGTGTCCTAGGCATTCCTGTGTTACATGGTGTATAACAATGTAATGGCTGTTGTGTCACTTGTGTAGCAGTCAAGTAAATCTGCTCAGTAAATAGTGACGTTATGTAACATAGTGAATGAAGAATACAGATTCATTACTTCAAGTCTCAGTTGTAACACACGCACATACTTGCACAGTACAGTACAGTACAGTGTGTGAGCAAAACTTGTACAGGTCGTTGTTTAGGTCAAAAACAACGTCATTTTAAAAACATGCAGAACGTTGTTTAAGTCGTACAAATACGACCTAAACAAGATAATACAAGACATATAAGGTAGTATTCTCTGTTGCCTACTGTTCAGCTTTAAGGGATGTACGAAATAACTGACCATGGAAGTATATTTGTATCATGTTCTGGGGATCCCCTGCATATAATTCTAACTGATAACAAATATTTTTTTTTCCATCGCGCAGCAATTATCTGTATTTTTTTGGTATCAGCTTGTTAATCTGCTTGTCTGTCAGCTTGTCTGTCTGCTTGTCTGTCAGCTTGTCTGCCAGCTTGTCTGTCTGCGTTTCTGTTTGCTTGTCTGTCAGCTTGTCTGTCAGCTTGTCCGTCTGTATGTCTGTCTGCTTGTCTATATGCTTGTCTGACTGCTTGTCTATCAGCGTGTCTGTCTGCCTGTCTGTCTGCTTGTCTGTCTGTTTGTCTGTCAGCTTGTCTGTCAGATTGTCTGTCAGCTTATCTGTCAGCTTGTCTGTCAGCTTGTCTGTCTGCGTTTCTGTTTGCTTGTCTGTCAGCTTGTCTGCCAGCTTGTCTGTCTGTTTGTCTGTCAGTTTGTCTGTCAGCTTGTCTGTCAGCTTGTCCGTCTGTATGTCTGTCTGCTTGTCTATATGCTTGTTTGACTGCTTGTCTATCAGCGTGTCTGTCTGCCTGTCTGTCTGCTTGTCTGTCTGTTTGTCTGTCAGCTTGTCTGTCAGATTGTCTGTCAGCTTATCTGTCAGCTTGTCTGTCTGCTTGTCTGTCTGCTTCTCTGTCTGCTTGTCTGACTGCTTGCATGTCAGCTTGTCTGTCAGCTTATCTGTCAGCTTATCTGTCAGCTTATCTATCAGCTTGTCTGTCTGCTTGTCTGTCTGCCTGGCTGTCTGCTTGTCTGTAAGCTTTTCTGTCAGCTTGTCTGTCTGCTTGTCTGACTGCTTGTCTGTCAGCTTGTCTGCCAGCTTGTCTGTCAGCTTGTCTGTCTGCTTGTCTGTCAGCTTGTCTGTCCGTTTGTCTGTCAGCTTGTCTGTCTGCTTGTCTGAATGTCGAGTGTATATTTATTTCTCTCAGATTTTATTGGTTAAATTACTCACATCATCGCAGACAGTCTTTTTGTGCCACTTAAACATGGCTGTTTCCGGATTTCTCAACTCGTCAGTGAAGGTCAGGTTATAAACTTCGTAATACAGCACCAGAACAATCCCATCTGCGGACAGAGGTACATCAGTTTGACCTGGTCACTACAGTAAAATAGGTACATGTAAATGTGCTGCTCACTTGTATGTCCGCACTCTTTCTCTCCCTCTCTCTCTCTCTCTCACTCTCTCTGTCTTTCTCACACTCACTCACACACACACATATCCCCCGCTTTTCGACGGTAAGACATCTCATAATAATAATCAAAACCCACCCATTCGTAGCGAATGCTCTGTCGATTAATATGTCACTCATCTTCAGCTTGATTTCTCCCCAACCAATCAGTTTGTTCCTAACAAATACGACTTGTCGAAATCAGTGTGTTTCTAACAAATACGACTAGTCGACATCAGTTTGTTCCTAACAAATACGACTATTCGACATCAGTGTGTTCCTAACAAATACGACAGGTCGACATAAGTTTGTTCCTAACAAATACGACTATTCGACATCAGTTTGTATTCATAGGTTGCTCCAAGGAGAACTACTACGTCCGTGTTTATAACACTCTATATTTTTGTTCATAACAGTCATAATACATTCATAATCAGGTGACTATAAACAACTTTTAAGGTTCTCAGTTTGCAAGAAAACCTAGAGCTAATGTAATTTAGTGAACAAGGCATACTCCAGGCTGATAGACAACAAGTTATCGGGGCGAGGCAGACGTACCCTACTCAACATTTATTACAATTCTCAAGACAGAGGTCACAAATGTTACGGGAATTAAAATCGCTAGGCCAGTAATGAAGTCAATAGGAAAGTGACACTTTATTTTCTGATGCAGAAGATGTGTAAAACATGTGGATTCAACACCAGAAATAAGCTTCAGAGAATTTACATATAATGATCAGCTTGGATTTGGAATGATAATTCAAGATCTTTAAATTACTGTAATTGAAATACTACGTATTAATTATATAATTCTATTTTAAAAATCAAAATGCATACTATTAAAAAAAAAGAAACGCAATGAATACGATGTTGTGATTTAAACTGAAGTTTGCTGATCAGACAAGGACAAATTGTCTGAAACGTTCA